>SJJU01015677.1:0-11354 GCA_012932125.1 Conopomorpha cramerella
GTTTAAATGTCATTAACATTGGGGCACACCAATTTACTTAATAAACGTTGGTACACCTAATCACGTTCATTATAAATAAACTTCTTTCTTATAACAGGATAATCCTAATGACCGCAGTGTGCTAGGAACTATCCGGCGATAGATGATAATCGAGATGTATGACCAAACAAACAGTTTGTTACTTCTGGAAGCAGATCGCTACCCACGAACACACAATAGGCCCCAGGCCCTATGCTCTCGGTTCGATGCCGAGACAGCACGCCGAACTACATAATTTCTTTAACTAACTTCAAGAAAATGTCAGAGACAGTGACAGACAGAGACAGGGCATCACTTACTTCATGAGCTCGGTGAGGAAGACGTAGTTGGTGTGCGGCGTGCGCGGCGCGATGTACACGTCCCGGCCCGCCGCCGCGCCGCGCGCGCGCACGTGCGACGACGAGTTGAAGCGCACGCAGTAGTGCGGCTCGCTCACCTGACACACGTCACCACAACCAATGAGATTACTTTATAAAAGACAAAAGAGCGACGCCGAAGACATACGATCATTGAATAAAGTACACACATCATGAGGACCCTTCGGCCATATTTACCGTGATGAGGGGTTAAGAATGAATCAATATGGGCCTTCAGTTACAAGTTGCTAGCTCATAGCCTGAATACACCTAAATTATGCCACGAAAGCAGCCTCTGCATTCTATTTACATCCCAGATCAGCGTGGATAGTTATGTGTGTTCATACATTTTTTTTTATCACTATGAACAAGCGTTTGACCACCATCCTGCCTGATGTTAAGCAGCGGTGTGGTCTACGATGGAGCACACTTGTTCATTAGGTACCTATTCTTCCGCGATTTAAGGACCTTCAGACTGTACTGAGCAGGAAACACAGACTCACAGACAGATACATTTATTTAATAACAATCAAGCTTGTGAAGTGTGGTGGAAAAGGGAACCAATATCAACCCAAAGGACATTTAAGTACTAAGTGGTCTAACCCTAGACCAATCAGTATGGAGATATAGGAGTTTTTAGAATAATGAGTATGACTTATGTGTGTAGATGTTTTATGGAAGCTTATTTATTTTTGTCAAAATGTTTTTTTTATAATTAAAATTATTGTTTCTTTTACATTAATGATTTTATTTTAACATGTTTTTAGTACATTAACGTACTTAAGTCGGAATATGAAAAACTGTGGCTTAGGCCACTTTAGCGCTGACGGCCTCATTTTTCAGTCTGTCTACAGTAATAACTCCCGAATGTATACGATCACACGTGCAATTGGAGGACCCTATGTCCATCAGTGGATAAATATGTGCCAATAATATACTCACAGGTCCGAAAACATCGAAGACCTTGCCGAGCGCGACCGCACCGCTGTCCAGGAACAGCACGCTGTCGAGGTCCACCGCCGGCGTGTTGGGCAGCGCGCGCACTATCACTGCAACACGATGAAAACACCACAAGGTTAAAAGATTCTGAACGAGAGATACCACATTTCCGCGTGAAGCTGGAGTGGTTGGAGTGTCACACACAACGAGCGTCATCGGACGTCCAAGTGCGGAAATGCCTCCACAACAACAGAGATACACTAGTGGAAATCAGGGGACTTATCTCTAGGACACATTACAAAATAACGAACTGAGTTCTTGTTTAAATTGAATAGGCTCCGAAACTGCTGAACAGATTTGAAAAATTCTTTAACTGTTGGAGAGCTACATTATTCCTGAGTAACATAGGCTATATTTTATCCCCAAATTCCCACGTGAACGAAAAAACGCGAGTAACACCGCGCGGTACAGCTAGTGTCTTATAAATCAGACACTTTAATTGATTGGTCTAGTCAGATTAGAACCGAATTCAAAATCGTAAAAACAAAATTAATCATCCGGCGGTCAAAAGATGTTGTGTTAAGCAGTGCGACTTCTGCTTAACAATTTTAACGGCTTCTTTTCTTTTCCTGTTTGGTTATTACCAAGGGTGCATTACCTGCTTGCGCTGGAGTCTCTTGCGAAACCATTATCGAGGTGACGAAGGTCATCCGGCCACCGAACCTCTACGGTGAATCATGGAGGGAAACCGGAGACAGACGTGTTAACTACATGTTTTTAATTAAGAGGATAAGCCCAAGGACATGGTAAGCAAAAGCCCACGATTCCCAAGAGACAAATGTAAACAGAAACCGAGGCTCACCCGTCAACGCGCCGTTCAAAGAACAGAAACCCAGACAAAGAACGCAAAATTATGGATAAAAAATTGAACTCTACATTCAAAACAAAACCGCCGGAATCAGTCAGTTATATTTGTTAAAAATAACAGTGGAAATAATCCAACTAAGTGCCTTTCACGTCAGTCTGTTGACTTTCATTAAAGTAAACAAAACAGAACAAATAAAAGGGTCCATAGTGTGTTATTGTAAACGCGCATTATTGGGAAGGACTAACGTAAATAAAAAGCTAAAAATAAACATGCAATGCAACGAACTCTTTTTTGTTCGTTTCTCCTCAACAGAGAGCATATATTTCAAGGCAGACTGTGACTTGCTTGAACTATAATTTACCGGCTACGAGATGACAGATTGTAGAATTAGTACAAGCTTTAAAGTCACATTGAATAAATAATACGATCTTCTTGTTTCTGCATTCAAACTGTTTAGGGTAGGTGTCCGGGCAATTACCATCGAAGGTTGGTATGGTCCAACTATAGCTATTCTCGGATACCTATAGGTATATGCTTCAGAGCCTGTGTGTGCCTAAGCAACATATTTTCTTAAAGTCGGAAACCCGGAGCTATGTGAAATATCGTTTTAACAATTTCATATACTTACTCCACTTTGGAATCAAAAGGTCTGTATATTTCATACATACACACATCAAAAGTGTCTAGGTATCAAGTACATTTTAGAAGATTGTAATCAAGAATATATTTTACAAAAACTGAATTCATTCATAATTTATTCAAAATGTGCTGAGAAGTCATTGATACAGGCATGGGGAATTAGGTAAGGGACCAATCCAGAAGATTAGATTTGATTTAAATAAATTAGATTTTTTTAGAGCTAAATTTGTTCTTGCTCCCTAGACACTTTTGATGTGTGTATTTCTATGGTAATTGGTACTAGTGTATATTTGAGTCTATGGCATAATTACATAGTATAAAACAAAGTCTCCTTCCGCTATCTGAAATTATGTATGCTTAAATCTTTAAAACTACGCAACGGGTTTTGATGCGGGTTTCCTTAGTAGATAGTGATTGTTAAGGAAGATTTATACGTATCATACATGCATCAGTGGCGTGCACACTATATAGGCAAAATGACTTAGTATATTGGCCACCCAACCTAATATTACAGTTATTGCTAGATTTTTTTTGCTGTATTCATGACACAGGCTAAAAAAGGTCCTGTGTCTTGTGGGTGAGTAGATAGGTAGGTATCTATATTTCGCAAAGACAAGATACCTATACATAGGTGGTAATCCTTGGGGATTACTGCCTACCTTGTCATAAAAGCCACTGACATGCATATATAATAGCAGAGAAACACTGTTCATAATGAATGTTATCCAATATAATATTTGCTGGAACACATAGTTTAAAATAATTCCAAGAAAGGGAGAAATGCAGTGAGTTTCAAGAAATCACATTAAATATTCAGTACTAATACACCAAAAGATATATTACATACTTTACATTCATACAATACTTATACAATACCTATTTAAACTTTGATATCTTACCTAATTTGTCAACAATACTGGTAATTGTTCCAATCTTTGTGGTTTCCTCTGCCGGTAGACTGATTGCAAGGTCTTCGATGGGAGGCAGGTCGTTCAGATCAAGTTCTCCTTTAACCTTTGGTGGTTCTAATTTTCCTGTGTTGCCAGCTTCATTTTCGTCGCTATCAGAGAAATAAAAAAAAAATGTTTTAAATAAAGCTTTTATACACTCAAAGGCAAAATTAAAAGCAAATGTTTCTGCTATCCATCAGAAGTAATTATTTGTCTCCGTGTATGACAAGCATTGCGATTGACATGTCCAAAGTTTACTAATATATACATACATAGACTTCATGCCTGTCTCCCAGACAGAGACTAATCTGTATGGACAACACAAATGGATGGTTATTTTTGCCTTTGAGTGTATTTTTTAATCATATACTATCTGTCTGTGGTCCAGTTGGTTGGATAGTTGACTTGCAATATTGAGGTCTCTGGTTCTGGACATGTACATAGGTAATGGGACACTTTTTCACAGCCAATGTGTGGATGGGTATAATATGGACAACATGGTGAGGAAATCTGTACACCACAAGGTGTGTGAACGATAATAATGGTGATGGGCTCACCCCCTGTTATGTGGGCATTTGCTTAGTAAGTACCCCTTAGCTTTGGGATTAACAGTTGTGAAATGTATATGTTATAGGCATCTTTATAATCCAGTATTGTATAGAATGCCTAGGCATTATATACACAAATAATAATCAATACGATACGATCGGTTGACTATTCGTTCATTGGTTTGGTAGAAGCTATTGATTGATGACAACTTCAGCTCTATTGATGCTGTTGATCGGGAATTGCTTGATTGGTGTAGTAACTCCCTAATACATTACAAAAAAATGTATTGTGTTGAAATAAGCAAAATTATGTACAGGGGCTAAGTCTACTAAACTCTCTTTAGTTGCATCATAACATCCCATTTTAAATAGCTAAAAGCACTTGTGATAGGGAATTCAGACAAAGAAATATACTTACTAAAATACATGATTTATTCTCATAAACACAATTATATAAATAGAACACCCAAACACATCCAACAAGTACTTAAAAGCTCATCCTAAATACCTGTCAGTGGTGGGAATCAAACCCACAACCCTATGAAATAGAGGCAGACATGCTGACCACTACAGCAACAGTCAACATAAACAATAATATAAAGGGCATGCTTCGGTGGTTTGGGCATATGGAGAGAATGCATGAAAGTTGATTGACGAAAGAGATTTATATGGGTGTACTATGGAAAACATAATGCTGATAAAATCAATGTTAATGAGCATTGTACCAGGTACAGGCAGATATCAGGCTGTACCAGCCAAACTTTTGTATACATCATAATGAGTCAAGGTGAATAGCATAAATAACATTAGGTCCAATAAATTACAATACCATAAATATACATAATGTACACACACATAATGTACTTAGTATATACAATACTATATGGCCTGACCACACATAACAATTACACCCTGGATATCTTACTAATATTACAAATGGGAAAGTGAGTTTATTTGTTTGTTCCGCTTTCACGACTTAACTACTGAAACAATTGCTTTGAAATTTTGCAGATGTATACTTAGAAGCCCGGTTTAAATAATAGGTTACTTTTTATCCCAGAATAAATTGTTTGGTCTATTGATGGCAAAAAGTCTAATTCTCAATGTACACTGATAGAAAAATTTGAACTAACAATACACATGCACATAAACTTATTGTTGTTTAAAACCACATTGCGAGTTTAAGGGTTAAATACTTATTTAATGCCTGAAACAAATAAACTACACAGGTCATTTAAAAAAAAGTCCAAACTATCCCTAATATCTATGGAGATATTTCTAACTCTTCAATACACCAATGCTTATCAATCCTAAAACAGGGTAGATAGAATAATGTTGTTGTCAGGATTATGTTTCTTTGGGGATGCATGTGTCCATGCAATAACCTAACAGCCACTATAATCGGACTAGATAGAAATAGCTGATCTGATGATGGAGCCTGAGGGTGGCCATAGGAACTCAATGGTTAAACAACAGAACAGCATTGAGTTTGGGTTTGATTGATTTGTCTTGTCGAGTACTTTGGATCTAGAAGGTTACCAGGGTCTGATGATGGAGCCTTATTGATTAGACACGGCATGGTCATATGAAGATTTTGTTACCTGCTGGATAACTCCTCAACATCCTTAACACTGTCCACATCACTATCACTTGAGTCACTTGAGCTGCTCGACTCGGAGTCACTAGTGTCCACATTCCTGTAACTCACTTCATACTCCACCACTCCACTCTCAGCACTGTCTATGATCATGTGTCGAGTAGTGTCTTCATCACGGCTGTTACCCGACAACGGACCATGTGCACAAGCGTTTATCATGTTATTCTTCAATACCATCTTACTCATTTCCAAACTTTCCTCAGAGTCATCGTTCATCATGTTTTCTATAGAAGGCGCTTCAGTGTCCTCGGATTCTGTATCCGAGCCGCCGTAATCGGCTAATGCACTGAGCGACACGTTTTTGTTATTGCTTTCATCAAGGTTTTCCATTGTGGCGAGCGGAGCGTATATCCGCGTGTTACCAATGGTATATGTGCGTGTTTTACACGTAAAAATAGGAACTATGTGATTGCACTACACTCATTTGTACGAAATTACAAAAAACACAGTAAAATTATTGCACTGTATTCAAAATCACCATTTAAATTCTGCGAAAGATTTTCCGAAAACAGAACAAACAGGCGTTTGTTCGATTGATGAATGGGAAATTTGTAGAATGAAATATAAAACTGTCAAAAAACATATGTCACTTTAGTGTTGGGATGTATTGAATGACCAATGAACGAATGGTATATAATCGAATGAATGTAACTAGTCGAAACATTCGTTCCAGTATTTGTATCGATTCGACAAGGATTATTATTAAAATTTTATTGTTGATTTATTGTGACTCAACATGAACCTTGAGATTTTCATTAGGTAGAAGTAATTCCTATAGGTAAGGTACATAGGTAGGCTGACTCATAGTTTACTGAGAACTGAACTGAATTCTGGAACATTGTATATTATTATTTCTCAATATTTCAGCAAACGTGACGTATAAAATGCGTTTACCAATTACCACTGTTTCGACGTGGGTTCGACCTAGAATGGGTACATAGTTGCTCGCAGGATTTTAGTTTTTTCTTTATCTTGCTAAAGTCATAACGAGTAACTTTCAAGTAGGATTTCTTAACTACCACTAGCTGCACTACTGTCGATTAATTAGGTAGTAACGTAGGTAACCTACTACTAGAGTGTAACACTGCCGTGACTACCGGTTTTATTAAAAAAAAATAGTGTAAAAGAACTGGAATTATTTTAGAAGTGTTACGAGCCGGCAGTCCTTGACTGTACTGTACACAGTTCGTAAATTATCTATCATCATCAGCCACATGACGTCTATTGCTGTACGAGGGCCTCCCCAAATGATTTCCATGATCATTTAGGATGCCAATAATCGCCACGCTTGGCAGGCGGGTTGGTGATCGCGGTGGTGTTGTGGTTTAACTCACAGAGAGCGCTGCTGCCCGTTCTCTGGAGAGTTCCCTCGTTCGCCTCGCACAGGCCCCCACGACACGAAAAGTTGGGCTGGGGTGGTGACACATAATATTCTATTTGCCGTCACTACACGGCACAACAATAATGGCTAATTGGAGAAAAAAAAATGTCAAACGATTACATAAAAGACCACGGATGGCGCTGATGAAGCTAAAAACAAGTTGATTCAAATTGTGCGGTCAATAAAAAAAAATATATAGCTTTATCTTTGTTTTCTTCCTGGCTGGTTACCTATATAAAAACGCAATGTGTACTTGTGCGGTCTTTATCTGTGAAAATAATAATAAGGTACTAGTCAATTCAATTTTTTGTAGCTTTATAAGCGCCATCTGTCATATAAAAACATCATCATTTTTTTTATCCAATAGCTCAGTCCAATTGCCTATCGTATTTTATATTATAATGTAGTTTATTTTTGTTTGTCCGGCTCTGAAATTAGTTAATTGCAGTAAATAAAACACTAGTTTATAAATAGGTACAGCGTTTATTGTCAAAGACTGATTTTATAATACAGGTTTAAGTTATATGTGGGGGTGCAGGAGTGGAGAGAACAGAGGGAGGCCTTTGCCCAGTAGTGGGCCACAAAAACAGGCTAAATAAAAGAACAAAAATGTATAAGTTATATGTAGTAATCTGTGTTGATACGATTCGCAAGTACGTATAATTTTAAACTTCAGTAATACAACGTGTTAATGAATAAACGTAGCAACCATGAAACTGCATACTCGAATTAGTTACTCGTTGTAATCTACCTACCTCGAAGCGCGTGGTCAGTATTGAGTATTTATTTATTGCGTAAGTCTTAAATCTAAGATCATAAATCTACCCTAGGTGTGGCAACAAAATTATAAAATTACTAGCTGTCCCGGCAAACGTTGTTATACCAAAATACCTTGTAGACTATCCCCCTTACCAATAAACGCCTTTTTACTTACACAACGGTTATTACAGGTCTACTTGAACTGGTTGTTCCGTATTTGACATACAACTGACAAGTTTAGTTGAGCTTTGTGTATCTTCTAAATAGGAATTCCGCCATTATTGGTAAGGCCCTAAATGTTATTCTAGTTTATAAGCTACAATACTGCCAAGTCTCATCAAAATCCGTCCAGTACTTTATGCGTGAAAGAGTAACAAACATCCATCCACACATACAAACTTTCAGGTTTATAATATTAGTAGGAAGTAGGATAAGGAGGATAAGGTCCGTGCGGGGAGCGGCATAGAGTAAGAAAATAATCCAAATGTTTAGTACTTGCGAAAAAAAAACCCCGGGAATGGAATGGTTGTAACGCTTATTCATAAACACGTTGTATAAGATTCAGATAATTTTGCGTACATTTCATCTTAGTTAAGTTCACCAGAATGATGGCACAGTTTTTAACACATTAGTGGACATTCAAAATACTAGAATAAGACGTTTTTGTAATCAAGCCGACGAGTAGCTAGAATCCTCAAAAGGGTTAAGCGAATTACAGACACCACACAAAATATATAGGTATTTGAGTTGATAATCCTTATACTTATTATTCGATCTTTCAAGTCAGTAATACTTATTGAGATTACCAGTGTAGGTGGTCTTAGGGGTGTCGTTTTTATGGTTTGTTTTTTTTTAAATCATTAATAACAAGCGTTTGCCCGCCATCCTGCCGGATGTTAAGCAGCGATGTGGTCTACGATGGAGCACACTTGTTCATTAGGTAGGTACCTATTCACCCCAGTGATTTGAAGACCTTCAGACAGTACTGCGCAGGAAACACAGACTCCGGCAAGTCATTCCACATCCTGGCGGTTCGCACTAAGAAAGTAGACGCAAACCGTTTGGTTAACAATGAACGCAGTATGCGACGTCACCGCGTTACTAGGAGAGCAAAGGGTTAGAATAGTTGGACTTAGTTACACAGAAAGGACTCCATCCACAAAAAGTTACTTAGGAGATATTGAGCTTTAAAGTTGAATGCGCTATTGACCCGCCATACATGTGGATTCAATCGGGATACATAAAAAATAGGTTGTAGTGAACTTTTTTGTGTAAAGGTTTTTTTATATGTTGGATACAGTGGCGTGAACTAGGTTTTACGACAAGGTAGGCAGTAATCCCCAAGGATTGACACCTATTTATAGGTAATTTGTCTTTACGAAATATAGGTACCTACCTATCTACTCACCCACAAAACACAAGACCTTCGTTAGCCTATGTCGTGAGTACAACAAAAAAGGATCTAGCAATAACTCTATTATTAGGTCGGGTAGGTAGCCAAAATACTAAGGTAGGCAGGGTCTTTTTGCCTATATGGTGTGCAAGCTGGATTGAGGCACTGGTTGGATATGTAATGGGTCGGGTGAGTAAAGGTCGCCCCAGAAGGACATATAAAGACCAGATTGGTGATGTCCTGTCCGAAGGTGGCGTGAAAAGTACTCGAAACCGGAGGTCATGTATGAAAAGATGTATGAATGTAGAGGAAAACGAGTTCTCGAGTGGAGACCGCGTCTCGGCAAACGGAGTTTAGGACGCCCTCAGGCAAGGTGTACTGATGATATACGCAAGATGGCTGACAGAAGCTGGATGCGAGAAGCCGAAAACAGATCACAGTGGCCTGCAATTGGAGAGGCCTATGTCCAGCAGTGGAGAAGTATGGGCTGATGATGATAATGATGAATGTAGATGAAGCGAAAGGGGTATGTCAGGACCGTGACAAATGGAGATCTGTAGTCTCTGCCTACCCCTCTGGGAGACAGGCGTGAAGTGTATGTATGTATGTATGTTGGATATGTCTTAACTTAGCACCCTGGTATAGCTAACTCAGTTGCAAAGTGTGGATTGAGTCCTTTC
Source organism: Conopomorpha cramerella (assembly GCA_012932125.1). NCBI lineage: Eukaryota > Metazoa > Arthropoda > Insecta > Lepidoptera > Gracillariidae > Conopomorpha > Conopomorpha cramerella. Next base: position 10,210 of record SJJU01015677.1, read on the forward strand.
TGTGTAACTACGTCCAGTTAGGAGAAGGAAGTTTAAGTGGGATTATAGTTGGCGCGTGTCTTCTCCCTCTTCTTCCTGGGCGGCTGCGGCAGCTTGTAGTGGACGGTCCGCACGTGCAGGTTGCGGCTCGACGAGTAGCGGAACCTTTTGCTGCACATCGTGCATTCGTACGCCGTCGTGCCGGAGTGGACCTGCGAATAACATTATAATATGTACTAGCAAACCCGGCGAACTTCGTTTCGCGACCAGATGGGTTCGTTTCGTTTACCCGCTTTTCTATTGAAATTTTTCCTGAATTTTCTTTGCTATAAACCTCACGGAGCCCTAGACCTTTCCAACGAATGCAAAAACTTTTTGAATATCGATTGTGTAGGTCTTAGCTGTCGCGTCTTTATGAAACATGATGTTATACAGATCATTTTTTCAAATAAAGTATGAATGCAGTTTTTCTTTTTATCAAAATCGGTGACATGGTTCCTAAGAACAAATCTTCGTATGTCTTATAGTTTAAGACTTTCCCATACAGACCGATTTGAATGAGCCACCCTGTATGTAAAAGAAAGTCGTGTTAGTTACACTATTTATAACTCAAGAACGGCTGAACCGATTAGGTTGGGAAGATGTGACCATGTCCGGGAGACGGACATGGATACTTTTTACCCCGATCCTGTTGGTCGCGTCGCTATACAGAGGGTGTTATTGGCTATGTGCAAAGCGAGTAGTGGCAGAGAGATAACGACCGCAGCGCACAACACGGCAGAAATTGGAAACAAGTGCGGATGATCAGCTGTCAAAAGGTTGATTGCAGTACAAGATCAAAGCAAAGAAATGGGCCATGACTGTTGTTGCGCTGTTAACTTTTTAACGTGTTGCATTCTTACATGCCCGGCTAATACTAATTCATGGTCGTTATCTCAGTTTGTGGTTGGAAACTAATATTATTTGTAGTAGTTTCAAACCCGGTTTTTATTATTATAATAGGTAATTTTACAAACTATTGAATAAATTTCACTTAAATATTGTCAACAATACTATTTTAATCTTTGGTTTTATTTATATTTGACAAAGAAAACTAACAATATTTACATTGTTATTATTTGACAGCTTCCGCAAATGTTGTAAACTCTACGCGTCGCCACCGTCGC
>SJJU01015681.1:0-21446 GCA_012932125.1 Conopomorpha cramerella
TAAGAAGCAATAGGACGTCCAACGCTGTGATACAAATGTCATCGCCATACATTTGGTTATCAGTCACATCCATTCTTAAAATTGTTCATGGATTTATCAATGTGTCAGAATTTGCTTCTGAGCTGACGCCGACTATAGTGTGAGGCCGTAGGCAAACGAGGACACAGTCAACCCATAATGTGTATGAGTACTTTTGTTAAGAAGTAATAATTGTATTGTTCTTTACAATGGAAAATGACTAATTCGGTAATAAATTTGTATTTGATTTGATTTCTGTAGACCCCAGGACAATTTGCCGGAACAATTAAAAGTACACAATTTAAGCTTAAATTGGTTATTCTTAAACTTATCATTAAATCACCCCGATAGTTTAACCGTATTCCTAAAAAGTTACAAAATTTACTGAATAGTTAGTAGGTATATCAATTAACTTAGATAAACGTAAAAAGCTATTATATACTGTCGATTTGAAATACTCCATTTTTCAAGGCGCTTAAAAAGGGAAAAACTGAAGATGCTCTAGACACTTCTAAGCTAAATCTAGTTGGTCTAAGATCTAAACGAATAAGATTCCAATTCGTTAGTTCCAATTACTTGCGCTCAAATGGCGTGGTGCAGATTTTCTGCCTGTCTTCACGCGCAACGAGGTAGAATAATTGTATGACAAGATTATGTGTGAGAAAGTTAGAGATGCAATAATAGTATTATATTTATAGCGATCGGCCCTGGCGTACGTACGTGTGCAATGTGTCCGTTTACGACATCACATTAAAACTCAGAAAGAGGAGTTTTCTAAAAAAATCTATCTGTCAAAGATACACACATCAAAAGTGTCTAGGGATCAAGAACATTTTTAGCTCTAAAAAAAGTCTAATTTATTTAAATCTAATCTAATCTTCTGGATTGGTCTCCTACCTAATTCCCTATCCCTGTATCAATGACTTATAACCACATTTTTGAATAAATTATGAATGAATTCAGTTTTTGTAAAATATATTCTTGATTGCAATCCTCTAAAAAGTACTTGATCCCTAGACACTTTTGATGTGTGTATTTTCCCGATTCAATTTTCAACTCGTGGATCTCTGAAAAATCTCTTTCGCAATTAAAACATCAACAGCTTAGTTTTTTTATAGTGTGATAAGTAAAAGATGTTTTTTTTAAACTTATGCTTGTAGTCGATTTTTATGGTCGACTGTCCGACTTTACGACGTTAAAGAAAATAATTTTGACCTGAATTAACAAAAGGTATCACATAATAAACTTAACTTTCAAAAACCTTAACACGAAGTAGCGTGTTGTGTAGTTGAAAACGAAAGAGACGCATCTACTCCGTTCGTCTTCGGGCTCGCTCTTCATTGTCAAACTCAAAACAAACTACTCATTGTCCGCATTTCTCCCATTATGCGTGTATTATACCTACATATTCTGACGTCATAAGAAAGAAGGGCCCAAGTCAAGGGCTTGTTGACATTAAGTTATGTACAGAATTATGTGCTCATAAACAACATAAAATAAACCTTTTTCTGGAATCACTATTTGTGCAACAAAACCGTATCGAAATCCGTTACGTTGTTTTAAATATCTAAGCATACATAGGAAAAGACATGTTCCTTGACAATGTAAGGTTACAATGTATAATTTCTCTTATTAGATTTGTGTATGTGGTGACAAAGTACTACGAAATAAGGAAACGACAAATTTGTCATCTAAGAACGATGCGAGTACAGTAATTAGGTACACATTTCTATAAATCCTCAGCGATCTCCGAGCGGAATCCACACAGCAATCAACCCCGACATATTAACAACCAATGATTTGCACAATTGCCAACCCCATTACATTTTCTTGAGAGACATTACACAAGCGGACGTTAGATTGCAGCCAGCGCCCGCGCACGACCAGAGAAATCGACGTAAGAAGGAAGACATCGAACTTGCGCGCGCGCAAGTGCATTGCCATTTCCTGAACTACTTGATTTACTGGTCCGTCTGACTTTCCATGTCGATTACCTGTTTTTACGCCTGGATGATGCGCTATGTTTGTTTATGGAAGCGGGCAAATGCACTATCTGGTGGCTAAGCCTGAGAAAACCTATTCGCGTAACGGCAGGCTAGAAATTAACACTCGCTAACAGGAATCACAGTGGTTGGAAAGTGGGTGCGAATGTCTCGGAAGGCAAGGAAAGGATTAGGGATTGTGTCCTCGAAAGGGTTAAAAATGGTGCAAGAGTCTAAGGAACTAATTTTCAGGGTACCTGACTCATGTGATGTAATGGTTTAGTTAGGAACTGAGGAATTAATTGTACGTGTGTTGAATTAATTGAATGATTATCTCAACAGGCGACAAAAATTTGCCAGTATCTTAACAAATGGACGTCCATGATCTCTGCCCAACCCATTGGGAAATGGGCGTAACGTTTTACCTATCGGTACCTACTGTGGCATCCATAGAAGGTATAGTGTGTCCTATATTGCTGTCAGATTATGTTCTGCAAAATGAGGCAGGATTTAATGTATCTAATTATTAAAAACTAGTGGACGCCCCGCGATTTCATTCGCGTAATTTCAGTTGTTCATACAAACTATAACGCTCTCTATATAGCGACGCGACCAACAGGATCAGGGTAAAAAGTATCCTATGTCCATCTCCCGGTTCTAAGCTACCTCCCCACTAATTTTCAACCAAATCGGTTCGGCCGTTCTTGAGTTCTAAATAGTGTAACTAACACGACTTTCTTTATATATAAGATATCACTGAGGTCTTGACTAAATATGCCTTGTACATAATTATTTTTACAACCTAAAACAGTACCAGGAATGATTTGTATATATGGTGATCCCAATTCTATAATTCTACTGTTTGTGTAGACCCTATTGATTGAGTCCATTTCGCGCGTCGCAGAACCAAATAAAAAATCGAACTCAGAGTACCAAAAGCACAATCATCTGATGAAGTGCCAACTAAAATTAATTCAGTAAGATCTGAACAAAAAGCTTCGGTTAAAAAGAAATTTCTAAATTACCCTGTATAGTCGGACTTGAACCCACAACTTCCGAATACCCGTCCGTTACCGACAACTAGGCCAATTTACACAATTCAAATATAAAACGAAAGAACCTCATCAGCATAAATCGACCACCGCAACATTAGAACGGAACTTGTTATTCATTATACATTCATACGAATTCAATTAACTATCTATGCATCCAATAATCTTGTGCAATTACATAGGTACTGAATATTGTTTCATATTATTGCAAACTTTAGTAATTATGCGGCTGGCACATTTCCTACCTGTCCATACAATTTTTATAGTTATTTAATTAAAACTGTGGCCGCTATTGAAACGAGGCGTAAAAGGTTTGTAATTACTTTTAAAAAAGCTAAACGTTGTTTTTTGCTGCATCTTTTTTTTTTTGGCTAGTACCGAAATTGAACTTTCGATTCTCTCTTGATGATATTAGAATGTCTGATTATTTCTAGAGATCATTAAAGTGAAGAGAGATTGATATGGATAATACCTACCTCTATACTAAATATACATTATATCAGCACGTACGTGCGTCATGCATTTACGTGCATCTAAAACTAACGGAACTTATAAATCACAATATTAAAACTGTCTCAAATTAAACTTCCAACTATCGTAAATTTTATTGAACAATAAATAAACTTTTAATTAATACTGATTATGATTAAGCCTACTAACTACAAATTTATCTATAGTGATTTACTCCGACCGGTTGCAGGACGTATGCTTGCCCTGTAGCTCTGTCGATCACGCGGCCCGTAGAAGGCTCCAGGAACAACTGCAGACCGGGAAGTGGTGCCTGATACTGTTGTCTCACTTCAGCAGGATTCGTCACAGCTGCAGGCTGACTGTACGGTCGTCGCGCAGCTGTAGCATAAGCAGGTGCAGGCAATGCTGGGTACGGCTGTCGCACACCCGCCACATTGTCGTAAGGTGCGAAGTGATTTTGCTGTTGCTGGTTCAAGAAGTTGTAAGGCGACGGCGGCGGACCGTCTTCAGTCAATTTGGAATTTTCTGAAACAGGAGCAGCTTGATACACTTCATATTTTGCTGTTTGATCTTTTGGTTTCTTTGCTTTTTTCGTTTTCTTCTCTGGTTCCGGCTCTTCCTCATCTTCCTCGCTATCTTCTTTGTAGTCGTTTTGCTCTTTATTGTGACTGTGTTTCTTGTGATCTTGTTGGTTATCATAGTTTTCTTCAGAATCGTCGTCATTGGGTTGATAGTCCTCTTTTTCGACACTTTCGTTCCGATCCTCTCTCTTCTCTTTTATTTTACGCGGCTTTGTACTTGAGGGTACATCTCTTTTGTTGTTCTCATGTTTTTTATTTTTCTTAACACTGTGATGCCTTTTACTTCTTCCGCTTTCATCATATGGCGCGTACGAAGCTTTTTCGGCATCATATAATGGTGATTCTTCATTTTGGTACTTTTCAACACGTTCACTCGGTTCGTCATAGGCATCGGCCTCATATTTGGCTGGGTCGTAAGATCCATCGTTTTCCTCGTTATCGTCATAGCCATGGTCATGGTCATCGTGATGGTTATCACCGTGACCAGCGTGGTTCAGATCCCAATAGTGCTCGCCGTACCCGCCTTTCTTGTCTCCCCATCGCACCTAAACAAAACTTTTATTAGTACAACACCCAGTATTCATTGGAAGTGGTTATAATTAGTTGTGTAAGCACTTAATTAGCAGAAAACACGAAAGTTAATAAGAAAGAAGAAATTGCTAAGTTCAAAGTTAGTTTAGTAGTTAATGTCAGTCCATTTCGTTATGGGATAATCAAGTTAAAATGGTCAAGTTCACTTAGTTTAAAGTCAATAAGAAGGTCATCCAGATGACGGCTTGCATTATGATCCGTACTTTAGCTGAGAAGAGGCCAGCTGCGGGCCTTGACCTCTCGTGTCGCTCCGTGAAGTGTCGATCGCTGCCCTGCCGGTGTCCCTGGTCGTAGTCCTCATGTGTAGGCGCATGCATATACCTTCCAAGCCAAGCGAAGCGAGACAGAGAAAGAAAGAAAGAGAAGAGTTTAGAGACAGTAGTGATTGATATAGGATAGTTACTTTGCCCATCGCTCTGTGATTCTTTAAGTCATTTCTCTCGTAACGTTGCTCCCACGTGTTGGGGTCCTCGCATACGTGACCGAACTCTATCTTGTATGGGCTCAACTGTACCGAGAAAAAATCCCTACAAAATAAATTGTGGATGTTCAATGTCTTAAGTAAGTTTTAACACTAACAAGCAAGAGGGTGAAGAATAAGAAAATAAAATAGAATGCTTTTGATAAACCAATTAGAATACTGATTGAATTCAAACAAGAAAATTGATTGAAAATAACAAGACTCTCACTACCAAAGAATTCAATGAGACAATATATTTTTGTGCGTTAAAAAAATTGGGTCGATCGCTCAAAAACTTCTCAAGCACTTCATCTTCGAGGTCCGTTGATACGACAAGAAAAATAATAGCATTTAATTTTAGAACCCTCATTGTATCATTCGTACTCACTGAAAGAACTTTGACTGCGCTTCCACAGTTTTAGGGTCCTTCGGTGGACTTTTCAGTGTGACGCTTCCCACTGGACTCCATCCTGGTCCCGTATGCAGAACCACCAAACACAGCAGCCACTTCTGCAAAACACATAACACTATATTCATCATCACGTACACTACTATTTAATAAGCACATCACTTTCACTGTGTTATATTTTTGAAACTATTTTACGATAATGTTTTTCATCAAATTATTTGCATCTATTCACCATGTTGTCGTGGAACCGTTTGGGCATCTTGTGAGGTTGTGACTGGTTGTTGGTGAACGGTCGTTGTTCCTTTATTTATAGAAACCGTAGCGGTCTATTGTGGTCAGCGATCGTCAACCGAGGGATTGTTATCAGTGCTATTGTCAATGGCTCGTTCATTTTACTCTATTTAGTTTAATTTTGACGGTGTTGCTTAAGTAGGTAGCTGTAGGCCTAATGTTATTATTGACGCTTCTGCAATTACTCTAAGTACTTGACTCTCTGTGCCACTTACCTACATTTCAACTTGGGAGTAAGTACTCTGTACTTTGTACTTCTGTACTGCAATCATTTATTGTTATATAAAAGGGTTTGAGAATATTTTACAAATTACTATTTTTGCTTTTAAGTTATTTTGGTCCTAAGAGCAAGAGATCCAAAGGAAAATAACACATCACCAGAACATTAAGCTGTTCACTACTGAAGAAAAGTAGAGATGATAAAAAAGGAAAGCATTATTTTTGGATACTACTGAGGTTTTTAGCTCACATTCCTCAGTACTATTCATAAAGAAACAAACACCTGAAATTTGCGGCTGCTTCTATGTGTTACACTTTCCAAGACTTTTTCGATAGAACAACAAACGTGAAATATGAACGTATAAACGTGCATACATTAATGTTCAATCGATTCACTCATCAAGAATATCAAATCGGTCTTGGAGTAGAGTCAATTTACCCTAACACGTGTATCAATATCCTCATATAGAGATTAGCATAGAGCTAAGTAATCCAAAAATACTTTCCTTCGCAAACTTTTCTAGGTCCTAAGACAAAGAAAATGTTGGTTCTTCAATAATATGTGCTCTGATACCTGGTACAGGTATACCTGGTATACCTGTATCATGGTTCCTATTCCCTTTCTAATATTGTTTGTTCCAGATTGTTTCTTTAATCTCTGGTACAATTCATTTTGTTCATAGTCTACATAATATGTTTTCCACGGTAATGTTAGCACTCCTACTGTAAGCCATTCCTTCTTGCATTACAATTCCTATAAACCACGTTCAGGTATTGTATAAACCAGGCAGGACTGTACTGACAATGCATGGTTAAATATATGATGTTTTTCTAAATCCAACATAGCGACACTTACAAAATGGCGGACTAATTATTTTTAATGCAAACCTACAATATCAATGAAAGTGCTGGTTGGGATAAGTGCAAGCATAAACATAAGTAACATCTCTCTAAATCCAGTACAGCGGAATCTGTAGCCCATTTAAACAAAAACTTTGTTTCAAAAAATCTTTTAATTTAAAATGGCATAACCGGTGAGGTAAATAGGTCAAAGAGAAACATTTGTATAATTACACAATAACAATTTTACAAAATAGGTAGACGCAACAATTTTGTCTCAAATCATCTAAATCGTAATTCATCCCAGATGAACAATGAAAGAAAATAAATAAAGAAGCCAAATCGTTTACTGAACAAACGCAACGGTCAGTGATCAGACGGGTCTTCATGAATAAGGAAGTGTTTGCAAATTTAGGGCCTAAGAATAATTAGAGCACAGAACAATTAACGCCCGATGAAGTGAGAAGCATGCAACCAGCGTCGAAGTCATACATAACTGTCCAGTTAATCTGAACTAACTCTCCATAGCCATGCTTAAGTGGAAAAGTTCAGCTGAACCTAACAGAGCTGCTTAGCTAAGTCCCCAATGCATATCTAGTGACGTAACCAAAGTAATTATGGTTTTTTACCGTTCGATTTTGGCAGATTACCTTACCTTGTATAATTTTGGTCTAGATAGCAAACAGTTTGGCGTTTTGGGTGCGTTTCGTAACTTTTTTGTTTATGTTTTGTTGGAAGCAGTTATAATGTTGCGAATTGCAAAATGTTTATTTAGTTAAGTTCGATTGCATTGTGCACCGCAGACTATTAGATCATTTTGTGAAGATGCTGTCACGGAGAACATTTATCCTGAAATTTCCTAGTTGCTGAACGAAACATGTATTTTTTTAGATCTTATTAAGTATAAATGTAGATGAAGCGAAAGCGGTATGTCAGGACCGTGACAAATGGAGATCTGTAGTCTCTGCCTACCCCTCTGGGAGACAGGCGTGAAGTGTATGTATGTATGTTATTAAGTAACATATGTAATTTAATTGTCAATTAATAACACAGGCATATACACTTACATCCGTAATACCAAAAAAGGAGTGGACAGAACTGTAGATCACAAGCACCAAGAAATTGTAGTATATATGAATAGGTAAGTAAGTTATAGTAAAATCACAACACCCACCTTTTTGCATGTTCCTGCTGTTGTTGTTTGTTTGTTGCAAAAAATATAATATTTGCTTAGAAGTATTGTAACGAGAGTGTCTGTCTGAAACAAACAAATTTGCTAAGAAGAAATGAAAGAGAAAATGTGTTTAAATAAATTTCAGCATAATAGGTACGCAAACAAACCACTGCGGCGGCGTAGTACTGCCATTAAAATGCTCATGATAAGCACCATAAAAAATAAACTATTGATACGATAAAGGTATTCTGAATAATAAAACCGCGAAACTTTCATTTTCTTTGGCAAGTTCATGACCACGATGTATCAAGTCAATACTATAATGGCATCACGATTAGAAAAAGAAATTATTTTTTTTCCGAATTCATAGATCGCTGTCACAAAACCATTGTTACGAGCTTTCGATCATTGACCCTGAGAAAGTAAGTGATGTTTGTAGGGTCTTCGGCTTGCAATAAAACGGAGGTAGACTCGAGGTCGGTCGTTCTTCGCTTTGATCGGCGCTACTTTGGAGATGGTTATGACCAGCAGTGGACATCTGTGGACTGGCATGATGGATGATGATGAGCCACGAGAACTGAAAACATAACATGCCAATGTAATTCATAGTATCTAGCTATGCTAAGTACCGCACCCACAACCAAGGAACACATCGTAAGAAAATCTTCAACTAAGAAATACAGAGTGTAAAAAGACCCCGAGCAATGATCTTAGAAAATTTGTTTTGCTAGTCAATATGAACAACTTTTACTATGGTGATAGTTTGAGGAAATGAAAAAAACAACTTCAATCCCCATTCAAAAATTTGTCTCTTGTATGGAGATGCATTTTCTTTGCGTTTCTGCGCATTCTCGCTATAGTAAAAGATGTTCATATTGACGAAACCAACAACGTTTCTAAGACGTCCTTTTTACACGCAGTATAACGGCGGAACCATTTACATTTAGCAAAACTATTTTAGTTGCATAGCACGTAAGTACATTTTACAACATAAAAACATGCTTATGGTTTTCTGACTGAATCTTTTTTTTTTAAAGATTCATGCAGTTGTGGTCACATTGGAGATTGTCCTAGATATTCATAAAGTATTTCAGACTAAATACCATTAAGTGCGGTTTGGGCGACATGATAAAAGGTGTCTGCACCCCTAGAAAAGTGTGCCAAACAAGAAATGACAAGACATACAACGCGTTGCGATTCGTCGAAACAAGGGAACTAGCGCTAAACGTGACATAACAACCAAACACAGCGCGTATTTATATTATGTCGCATCTTTCTAGACGCGCGTGCTATGCCTACTGGTGTGACTTACAACGCCAGTTAAGCTAAAGGGACGGGTCTCGAAATACCAATAATACCTATCCTCTTATATGACAGCGAGACGTGACAATTGACAGCGACAAAGATTGGAGTTCCACCTTCTTCTGATTGGATAACTTCAGAAAAGTACACGTACACGGGCAGCCTCAATAACTGCAGAGAAGCAGCAAAATATCGTATAGTGAGAAACAGATGCCTGTTTTTACCTGGTGCCAGAAGTATAGGACAGTTAGGACCTCTGCATAATGAAATTCGTGCCAAAAAGTGACAACGAGAAAACGGTCGAGGAGATATCCTTGCCAAGCAAAGGATATGGAATAACACGGAACTCGTGCCTACTCGTGCAACCCATTATTGGTATGAGCATCGTTTTCTTAAATCAAAATTGCGGGGTTCACTCTCAAGAGAACTCAAGAAGGTCCGAGAATTAATTTCTCCACAACCAGTCAAAATTTCTCGTCTTCCTAGTATTTTGCAATCCGAAATGAAGTTCACCTGCAACTGTAACACAACCACATCGGAACGTGCCTACAGCGCTGGGCTTTTTCGGAGAGCTGACATACTTTCTAACCGTGTTATATTTCACAACGTCTGAGGTAGACGAGACGACAATGCGTGTACACTCACTTCACTCAGACAATCTGAACTACACAAAATTTTGCCGGTGAGCTTGCTTTACGTGTAATACCTTCTTCCCAGCGTATCAGGTTATAATTATTGTTACCTATCTCAGATTTATCCTTTACAATTTGAACTTCTACAAACTCTAGTGTTTATGTCGCCGTGTGTTCAGTAGATTTTCTTATCTCACTTTTCAATTACGACCTTGACTCTACAGTGAGACACGCACGCTTGCGTCTTAGGTGCAACAACATCTGCTTTGAATTAGTTTAAATTGATTTGAATAATTTATCTAAGATTTTGAGAACGGTTCCGTAGAGTTGGATATACTTTTTTTTTTGTTGACCAATATACAGATTTTTTATTTCTTCTTAGTATCCAGGTTATATGAATGTGTCTTGCTTGAGGTATGAACTTCTTTATAATATGAAGACACATTCAAGGTATATAATATTACAGAAACTCCTACTACCATTTCAGTGCTCGAGTACTTTTATCACTAAAACTTTTTTTAAGTTGTAATCTAAGCGCACTTAATATCTAATGAGATACCTCAATATACATTTTCCATAAACGTGTAGGAAATCTAAATTATAATACGTTATGCCGGGGTAAACAGAGATTGCTTAGTGTAGTAAATAATGAATTGAAAAGTAATTACAAGTGATGCAAGCTTGGTGTAAAAGGGGTCGATAACTAGGCAATTTGCCTTCTGCGTAAAGTACCACTTAACGTGGTACATAAACTCCCCGATGTTAGCAAATGAAAACTAGCTTGAGGTGAATAAGTAAAAGTTTAAGTGTTTGTGTTATAAGTAGCCAGACTGTTAATGTCATAGATTATGATATGATAGTTAGTTATAAGAGTTTTTTATAATGCACATTTTATTTTAATATAAGCATTTTATTATTTCATTGTAAGTAGGTAATTACTAAGACGTTTATATTTTATTCTAAGCATTGTATAGAGTATAGCAGTTAATTTATCTAATTTGTAGAACTGTTTTTGTAAAAATACCCTATTATTGCCAAATAAATAAATTATTATTATTAAAAAAAAATGTGTACTGCTATCCTTCTCTAGTGGAGTGTGAATCGAGTGAGAGAGAACTACAACATGACAGGTTGTCAATTATGTATATTCTAAAATCTAATGTACTATATACTACATTAGAATATTAATTGACTCTTATACCCATTTGTGAAAGCTTGTAATTTGCTTACAATTGTTAAGTTATTGATAATTTTAAATAAAAAAAGGCTGTAAGTTTTCCTTCTAATATTTAAATATATTATGGTTCCTTCTGATCTGATATTTTTCAGTATGCACAAAATTAATTTGAATAATTTAATGGTATCTCTTCTAGGTACTTTTCAGAACAACTCAACGTATTCAGAGATAATCTAATCAATGATCACGTACATGACAAATAACATGCATTTTCGTTGATCATGAAATGATCAAGTTCATCTGTTCAATCATTAAAAAGTTACTCATATTTCATGTGGCCAGTTACTACATTGTATCTATCTACATAATATATACCAATGCGCTTATGTACACAAGTATAATACATATATACACAACAATGTATTATATTACTAATAGTTCGTTAGTATTACAGTTTTAGGTAACCCTAATAACATTCGTTGTGCGTAGCGAAGAATGACCTCACGTAATGCTTTACTCTTGTAATGTGATTGAAAGCGAGTTATTTGTACAGAAGGTGTTCGTTTACTAAGAAATTATTGTTGAGTCATAGCTTTGGTGATCTACCTGAATATGTAGTCTGGATTTTTGCGCAACCAGATTGTCTATTCTAGATATTACTTATTAAAATAAAAAAGTAAGCGTATTTGCAAAATCTAAATTTATGTTATTAAAAGCAAAACGTGAGTGACTGGTTGGCTTATTCTAAGAATCGAACAGCAGTTACTATTGTAACATAAAGGTAAGTAGGACTCTACTAATGTGCATGACAAAAAAGGTTTTTCTCGAATTGTCGAAATCGGATAACTTTGTCGTTTATGAACAGATTTTGATGTTTTTGTTTTGTTGGAATGGATATATTTCCGAGATAGTCCCGTGATAAGGAAATCAGAGTTCGATGGTAAATATTTATGAATAGTATTTAAACGTGCATCAAAAAAGTCTAACCTAACCTAACCAAAATACTGACTTAGCGACAAAATTACTGATTAACTTGGTCAGCTAATAAATACAAAATCAAAAATTTTTCTGCTCAATTAGTAATTTTGCTGCTCAACTTAGTATTTTTAGGCGCTCAACTTATTATATTCCAATATTTATTTGAATGAGGGAAACTTTAAAAATAGTGTGGTCGGGCAACTAGAACTGGTAAATTAAATTAATATTATATTTATAAACATTTAAGAATCGAATAGCAACTACTATTCTGTACTAATATTATAGGGAGGAAAGAATTGTATGGATGGATGTTTGTAAGGAATAAATTCAATAACTACTGGACGGATTTCGAAAATTCCTTCACCGTTAGAATGCTACATTGCCTGAGTAACATAGGCTATATTTTGTCCCGAAAATGGCGAGTAACAACTAGTGTAACATAAAGGTAAGAAGGATTCTACTTCTACAAAAGTGTGCTATACGTTGTTGATGCATATTAAAGAGGTATTTCCTTATCATCTCCTTTCCCAATACACAAGGATACCTACTCTAGTCACAATCATAATACAAAGCTGTATCTCTCTATCCGCCTCTCTACTTCATCCTTTAAAGATCCGATACACAGCATAGTGTTAAAAGGACCCCAAGCAATAGTTTTCAGAAACGTTGTTGGGCTTGTCAGTATGAACAACTATTGCTATGACGCCATTGCGGGGAAATTAAAAAAAAGTTCATGTCCATACAAAATTTCCCCTCCAGAGGCAGAAAATTGTCTATTTTGTATGGTGACGAAAAAAAGTATTTTTCGTTTCCCTCATTGTCGCCATAGAAAAAGTAGTTCATATTGACGAGCACAACAACGTTTCTAAGACCTTGGCTCGGGGTCCTTTTACACGCAGTATACCGTTGTAAGGAATTCTCCATTACCATCAAAACTTATCCCTTAGATCTCCTGCAGCCCTAGCAAGCGTTTTAAGAACGACATAACATAGAACAAATACGCGCTGTGATTGGCTGATATGTCACACATCGTGCGACTTAGATTGATTCAACCAATCGCAGTGCCTGATATGTTTTGTCAGGTCTTTCTTGAAGGGCTTTGCTTAGGGGCGCTGATCAGACTTATACATTTTCTGTGCCTTCTGTGTCATCGGCTCTTAGACACATATTCTGAATCAATAATTCATATGGAAAATTATAAATGCGAAAGTAACTCTGTCTGTCTGTCTGTCTGGCTTTCAACGAAACTAACGATTTATATAAACCGATTTAATGAAATTTTGGTATACAGATAGTTGAGAACCTGAGAAAGGACATATTTTTAATCGCCATCTTGTGAGACGCGTCACTAAACAGAGGTTCTTAGTAAGTTTGTAGTAAATACTGAAACTTTGCGATTGAAATATCAGGGCGTCCACTAATCAATAATAAAGTATCGCTTTAGCACAAATTAGAACGAGTTACTTGTGCATACTTGTGTATAGAAATATTCTTCTTTTTACTTCCTTTATTTCCTATTTCAACACTTCCATTCACGAATAGGGCACATAATCCAATTTCCAACCTCTTTTCTTCCACTATTACAGAATATTCGGTGTCAAATAATCACCATTGTTGACAGAAACGTAATCAAGCATTACATAATTTATACATTGAGGACATCCCTTTAGAAATCCAATTTACGAACTCATGGTAGGCATTGAACATTTTCATTCCGTTGTTTGTTAAATAGGTACAATGTGAGCTGTACCTGTAACTAAACTGCAGCCATTCAACCAGCTCTCTTCAACCACTTACTTGTCTGATGTCACTATTATATTTTCAGGTGTTACAGTATCAATCAGTATTTGTATATCCGGATGTGTCCGCGCTGTTTATTGTCTGACTACTGCGTAGACGTCAAAATGTAATATAACTAGCATTTACGGTGACCATGTTCGCAATAGAAACTAAAGGAAGCGATAGCTCAACTAAATAGTATATTGTTACAGTTTCTGTGTCTGGAACTGACCAAGCGGAACATCGAGAAAGTGTTAAATTCGTTTTCTTCCGAGTTTAAAAGTGTCAGATAGTTACTCAAGAAGTCATTGCAGTCTCGGTGTTATGGGATAAAACATTGTATATTTTATAAACTGAATATTTAATTCGTCTGTGATAAATTGTAACAATGAAGAGCATTAGCATTTTGGTGAGTTTTAATTTATTATCTAAATTTTTTTAAAGATTAAAACATTTCCTACTTGGTTTGTTATTATGCAATAAAATAAATGGTATCTACAGATAAAAAATATTTGAGAAAATATTTTTTATTTACATTATAGTTATATTATATAACTTAGACACATATTTTTGTACAATTTCCTAAAACAATAAACAATACCTACTATAAAAAGAAATAATTGGTATAATAAAACACAATTATACACCATTCAAGATTATATTTACTAGAAGATTATAAGTAGATAACTTCGCAACGGATTTTATGCGATTTATTTTATTAGATAGAGCGATTCTTGGAAAGTTTCAAAAATCAAAATTAGTTTATTTCATAGTTATAAGTGCTAATACATACAGATAGAGATATAAAGCTTGATGAAAGTCATGTATGATTTTAAAACAAAAGGAAACGTCCCCGGTTCGAATTAATTGATTTTACTGGCCAGAAGAACTGGGAAGAAACTGGAAGTTGCTATGTATAATACATTCATATAGTAGCATAGAAACGATGCATATTAATTGGATTAATAGTAGCACAGAAACGATGTTTATTAATTGGCAAAACTACGTTTGCCGGGTCAGCTAGTATTCATTTAAAACATGACTGTCTAAATTGTTTGCTAAGCTTTACCTAAGCGTATTACAGGTACATGAGGTACTAACGATCGTATTAATACAATAATTATCAAAAATCATTATAAATTGTTCACTTGTGAGCACAGATAAATACTTAATAGATAACATAAATTCCGCTGGTCATGAAATCCAGCAGTGGACAAGTATGGGCTGATGGTGATGATGATGAAATTCAGTTATATTGAATACAAGACAACAATACTTTAAAACTCTCTTTTTCGATATTTTATTGTCTTTAAAAACAGTTTCTGTTACGTGAGCTAGCTTTCTTCTATGGTGAGATATTTAGCTGTGTTGTGTACACAAAATTATGTGAGAATTTGTGCTCACGAATGTATAAGCATTTTAATTGAATATCGGTCATCAGCGGCTGGAAGATATTATCTATTATATAAAAATCAAAGCCACTTTTCGTTGTCATGCCATAACTCCGGAGTTACCCTCCACCCGTACCGGAACTGGTGGACCGATTTCGCTAATTCTTTCTTTGTTGTGCTGATTAATGACAGCAGAAGGTTCTTATGAAAGAAAAAAATGACATCCACTGCTGGGAACAGGCCACCCTAGATGTTCATATTAATAGTTAAGACAGGACAACGTCTGTCGAGTCCACTAGTCTCTATATATAAAAGGAAAAGCTGAGTGACATACCAACGCACAGCCCAGAATGCTAAACGTAGGCACTTGAAATTTGGAACCGACATAGCTTAGGTACACTAAGAAAGGAATTTCAGAAATTCCCACGGAAACGGGAATTAACGGCAAAATACTTTTGTAAGAAAAATCTAAAGAGATTAAGTTAGACGCTTGAAATTTGGATTGCAGGTACTACTAAACTACGCGAATGAATCGCGGGGCGTCAACTAGTATCTATCTTCATAGTTTTAATTCTCATATAAAATTAGCCGTGGGGTGACGGCGAGTAGACTATACGTCTACGTTCACAGTGCAAATCGGTGCAAATCGCCAGGATGTGGAATGACTTGCCGGAGTCTGTGTTTCCTGCGCAGTACAGTCTGAAGGTCTTCAAATCGCGGGTGAATAGGTACATAATGAACAAGTGTGCTCCATCGTAGACTACATCGCTGCTTAACTGGCAGGATGGTAGTCAAAAGCTTGTTCAATGTGTTTAAAAATATTTATATGTGTCACCACTCCAGCCCAAATTTTCCCGTCTTGGGGGTCCTAAGAGGCGACGAAGGGAACTCTTCAGAGGTCAGGCAGGAGCGCTTTCTGTGAGTTACACCACAACACCACTGCAATCGCCAACCCGCCGTGTGGCGATTATTGGCATTTCCCTCCCAAATTATCATGGAAATAATTGGGGCACAAGTCACTCGTCCAGCAGTAGATGTCCTGTGGATGATTATCATATAACATTACTCCGTACTTTTGCAGTGACATTTGCGTTATGTTTGAAGTTAGCAATACTTAATTTG
Organism: Conopomorpha cramerella; assembly: GCA_012932125.1. Lineage (NCBI taxonomy): Eukaryota > Metazoa > Arthropoda > Insecta > Lepidoptera > Gracillariidae > Conopomorpha > Conopomorpha cramerella. Next base: position 16,470 of record SJJU01015681.1, read on the forward strand.
AATATCGCCGACGTCTTATTTAAAATAATAGCTCATAGGAATTCAACCTTTGTTGCTATAATTATACGAGCTGTTTCTCTAACTTATAATTATCAAGCCGCCTTGCAAATGTGTTAGACATGCTTTATGAGGGTTACGACATACCATGTTATGTTACTAATATTATAAAGAGGAAAGACTGTTGTTTATTTACACTGTTCCTAGTGAAAAGGCTATAGTTTATCCCAAAGTTTCCACACGATCGAAAAATAAAACGCGAGTAAAACCACGTGGTACAGTCACGTATATAAACATGTATGCATTTCGTAACATCTTTGTATATACAAATGAATTGATGTTTGTTAGTCTCGCTAAAACTCGAGAACGACTGGGCCGATTTGGCTAATTTTAGTCTTGAATCACACGTGGTAGTCCAGGGAAGGTTTAAAAGGTGTATTTATTCTAATACTATGGCAAAACAAATGTTTGCCGAGACAGCTAGTTTCAAATAAATTTCTTCTTTGATATAAAACCTATTTCAGTAGGTATAATAAGGGGATGCATATTCGCAAAACCATAACATTTCTATCAACGCTTTGTAAGAAAACTAGTGGACTCGACAGACGTTGTCATGTCTTAACTATTCATATCAATATAAAATTAAAAGTAAAACCTCCAGGGTGATTTTGTAGTTGATTTTTATATAATAGATGAAGAAGATTCGTTTCTCCGCATTGTCGCTATCATAAAAGTTGTTCACATTGACGAGCCCAACAACGTTTCTAAGACCATTGCTCGGGGTCCTTTTACGCGCAGTATATGGTGCATGTCTTCTTACTTTCCTTATAATTAAGTTAAATGCTTTTATACAAGCCAACTGGCCGTCCAAATATAGACTGAAGTAAATTACCGAAAAACATAATCTTTACCGCACAATCAATCGTTAACATTGAAGTACAATAAAAATAAATGAACCGCACCATTCACCATTTAAAATTAATTTATGTACCGTATGCTGAAGTGTTTTTTTTTATTATGGGAGCTTTTTAAGACCCTGACCTCCTTGTAATAATTCGATTATTAAGCTCCTATAAGCTTTTCCTTGGAACACAGGTGCTTAACACTTTCAGAGACTGTTCGCCTGTTAACAATAAACTGTTGTTGTCATAATTTTGTGTTACATACAGTTAAAAATATATAGATACGCTTCATGCCTATCTTCCAGAGGAGTAGGCAGAGATTACAGATCTCCATTTGTCGCGGTCCTGACTGAACCCGTAATTTTCATTCGTACATCTTTTCATACATAATCTCTAGTTAAACAGTAGCATAACAAAAAGTTTGATGAAAGACATGTATGTGACAGTTGAAAAACAAGTGAACGTCCCTGGTTCGAAAATTAAACCGCCTGAAGAAACGGGAAGAGACGCACCGTTTCAAGTTGTCATAGGTATTCTGTCCAGCTCAATAAGGAATAAGCACGTGTGTTACCTTCTATACTTAATTTCGGTCTTCTTTCAGATGGTGTTCACTTTCTCTATAGTATGCGTAGCTGGATGGTCTCGACCATTCTACCCGGTGAGACTGCCACGAGCACCGCTCAGAGAGCTGGCCCCGCCTCCGCCGCCAAAGAATGATATACCAGGTACATTACCGTCAACACCCATAAGTTAACTACACAGGTAAATCGCCTGGCATACGAGAAAATTGTGAGCACGTAACCACAATGAACAGACATTTCTTGAATTTGTCTAAAATACTGATGTATAAATGTAGTGGGCAACCATCTTGGTTGGATACTTGGCGAAATGTGGATAAGTAAAAAACAAGAATAATAAGCCAATAAGACATTAAAGAATACGATTTTTAAGCAACTTAAAATGGAGTCTTTGTCAATTTGACCCTATTTAATATGCTTTTTTTATGTTTGTTCGCGGATGACTCGTTTATGACCCAATTTTAATGATTATTATTTGATTATTTGAAATTTCTCAAAGGTAAAACCATGATAAGGAAATCAAACCAGAAATAAATCGAAGTAAAATTAAAAAATATTTATAAAATGATAGGAGCGACTTGAACTGGTTAAAGTCGGTTCTTTGTTACTAAAAATTCCACGTGTCATATTTTGTACTTTCGTAAATCAACTAATCAGCGACCGATCCTTCACAGCATCTACATCATCCCATTCTTTAGTATAAAAAAAAACAAAAATCCTTGGCATTGATTTTCTCAACATTAACAAAAACAATAATTCCAGTGCTCTACGTAGAGCCAGAGCCTGAGAACTTGGAGCCGGCCGAGCGTCCCAAGCGCGACCACGGCGACGACTACAGCCACGGCTACGATGACCACGACCACGACGACAGAGGTGTCGCCGGTCCTGTCCACACTTTCGTCAAGACAGACAAAAACGCCAACTACAAATGGGGCGTACGACATCACGTCGGGAACAAATACGCGCCATAGGATAATAGCATCTAAGAAGCGCACGATAATCATTGACAAGCCAAAGAAAGGGTTGAATAAACGAAGGGTTAAATTACAGTATAATTTTATTGCGGTGATAGAGCCGTTAACAATGAAGAGATGTACAAAATCACCCCTCGCGTCGCTAAGCGAATACTGTTTTATATTTTATTTAATTGTTATTTTAGATGTAATTGTAATTTTTTTAAACGATGAATAAAACGTTTTTTTTTATCGTACACTACTACTACCTGTGTTTCGTTAATTTTGACATTGGGGATTCTTGGTTTTCAGCAGACTGTATCTAATTTCAAAGGCCGTGTAGTAAAAATGAAATTCTTAAGCAAATGTTAATTTTAGTGCGTATAATGCCAGTTCAAGTATACAATTGCTTTGACATTCATACGTTTAGAAATAACAAATTGTATGTATAATACATGCATACATAAACCTAGCAGCGAAACACTGTTTATATGTATTGCCAGAAAAAAATTAATGTACACTCATCAAAAGTGTCTAGGGATCAAGTACATTTTAGAAGATTGCAATCAAGAATATATATTACAAAAACTGATTTCATCCATAATTTATTAAAAATGTGGTGATAAGTAATTGATACAGGCATGGGGAATTAGGTAGGTGACCAATCAAGAAGATTAGATTAAATTTAAATAAATTATATTTTTGTTAGAGCTAAAAATGTTCTTGATCCCTAGACACTTTTGATGTGTGTAATATATTATGAATTAATAGAATCAGTTAAAAGCGACATAAGCTATTAAATGTATCTATGTAGAGGGGCGACAGCGGTCCATAGATTAAAACTAAGGTTAAACCAAACTTTTAGTTGTCTTGAAGCCACGACATCGAACGGTCTTTAACTATTGAGACACCCAGGACTTACAGCTTATCGTCATGCTCTCGAAATCATCCCACTTATAAACGGGTACCTACACTGATCAATCAAGATGGCTTAATCGGTCCCATGACTTTCATTATCGCTTACATAATGCCACCTGGCACTTGCTCTACATTACATACAGTTTTTTTTAATCTTTTCCCTACCAACCTACCATAATTGCGTCGTCGGCTTTACTGTCACGTAAGAGCCCTCAAGTCGTGCCACGTTGTCAACCGGTAAGACAACCACGCCCTGTCCTCATATGTCAGTTGCAAAACAAAAAAAAAAACTAGACTCTACATCTCGGCCATAAACCCTTACAAGTATAAATTGAATGTCTCTACTATCAATCTCAGTTGAAACTAGAGCTCAATGTTCAGCTAAAGCTAGACTAGACTTTTGTCTAGCGCACGTAGGCACAGCTATGTAGGTACATTATTGCACTGCATGCTTGCAAAGCACTGGACCAAAGATTGTTCGTTGCACGCGATTTTTAACTTTATTGTAGAGAATAGCTTTGGGGGTTGAATAGAGAATTGTTTGATCTTATTCTGATGTAGGTCGATAGGTATCAATCTCAGTGATTTACAATTTTTAGCGTTCCGTAGCCAAATTGCAGAATCGAAATATAATCCTATTGGAACGTACGTCACGTTCATACGAATGTGGCAAGAAGATGTACTCCACAAACCTCTAAACCTAGTTGTGAAGCAAAATGTAAAAATATAAGAAGGCCTTGTAACAATGAGACTAGAATTAAAATATCTTCGAGAATTTTTTCATGTACCTACCTATGTAAATACAGTAAATACAAAACGTGTAGTCAGTGCATAGGTAGTACAATTTTAAGGCCACGATTCACGAAGAGAATTAAACCCAACGAAATGATAGGGAATTGGCCTATCTTCGTTATAGTGTTCATACGCCTAATATTGATATGCAGCTTTCATCACGATGTTTTCCTTCATCCTTTGAGCATGAAATGTAACATCATCATCAGCCACATAACGTCCACTGCTGGACGAGGGCCTCCCCCAATGACATCCGTCATTTGGGGTGAAAATGCCAGTAATCGCCACGCTTGGCAGGCGGGTTGGCGATCGCAGTGGTGTTGTGGTTTAACTCACAGAGAGCGCTGCTGCCCGTTCTCTGGACAGCTCCCTCGGTCGCCTCTTACGACCCCCATGACGGAAAAAGTTGGGTTGGGGTGGTGACACATGTATTCTATTCGCCGTCACCACACGGCTAAGAAAAAGAGCTAATGTAACATCGATTTTGACAAAGTCAAGACTCCTAATATTTCTTAAATTATGGAATTTCCTAGTTAGTGTACAAGTGAAATCTCTTTAAACTACATACGTATTACTGAACAAAGTCGCACTGTCCCTGTGCATGATTAGAGATCTTTAAAACTATGCGACGTTTGTTGCCGTTTTTGTATAAAGCGCTCAAAACTCTTGTTAACTGATATGTACAGCCGAACAATTTAATTCCTGACCAATTTCGTAGATATTTTCTTTAAAGACGTCAAAAGAATTGAGAGTTTCTTCTTTAGTACACAAGATATTTTAAATCTGAAGACCATTGTGCATTCTTAATTTATTCAAAATTGATACAGGCATGGGGAA
>SJJU01015686.1:0-16143 GCA_012932125.1 Conopomorpha cramerella
CATTGGGTGTATCTATTTACTTAAAACATATCGCAAAACGCATCTTGAAGCCCATTACCTCCTCTCTGACCGGCAATATGGCTTCCGCCGAAACAGTTCCACTGGGCACCTTCTTGCATGCGTCACGCACATCTGGAGTGAGACCTTGGAGAAACACGGGGAAACTTTAGCTGTCTCCCTGGATATCTCCAAGGCGTTTGATAGGGTCTGGCACGACAGTCTGATTGGCAAGCTTCCGTCGTTTGGACTGCCTGTTGGTTTCTGCGCGTGGTTGGCTGATTTCCTGAGGGAACGATCGCTCCGAGTAGTCATAGATGGCTGCCCGTCCGATCTAATGGCAATTAATGCCGGGGCTCAGGGTTCTGTTTTCTCTACGACACTCTTCCTGCTGCATATAAACGATCTGCTGAAACCCGGTATCTATGGGTACGCCGACGACAGCACTGTTGTGGATGTGTAATCTGACGCGCGAGCCAGCGGACCGCAAATCCAGGTACCTACTCAGATAGGCAATGGTTGAGCGTTTGAACCTGTCCCTTAATGAAGTCGCATCTTGGGGCGAGACCAATCTGGTCAGGTTCAATGCGCTTAAAACCCAGGCGTGTCTTTTCTCAGCAAAAAGGAGCCCATTTCAATCTGGCTCCCACTTTCCAGGATGTACCCCAGCCTATAGCCAATCGGCTGGAACTTTTAGGCATGACGCTAACCTCCAACCTCAACTTTGGCTCCTATATTGAGGCTACGGCCCAACGCGCAGCCAAGAAGCTGGTTATCCTCTCGAAGGTGCGATGGTATTTCATCTCAATATCTCTTTAATTACAACAAATAAATATTTGGACAATAATAAGCTTCCATAAAATATATCTACACACATTAGTCAAACTCATTATTCTAAAAACTATATCTTCATAGTGGTCTAGGGTTAGGCCACTTTAGCGCTGACGGCCTCAATTGAAAGGGTGAGAACCGTAGAGAATTCACCTTTGGGTGACATTTGGGGGACGTAGGTATGTCTAAGAAGTTACTCTAATCTGGGTAAATAATAGGCTTAGGGTAAATTGACAGACATACCTTTCCTAGGTCTAAAGTAACACATTTAGATAGATGTAACTTAGCCATCATTCGTAGACGAGAGGCCAAAGCGAATAAAAAAAAATCTCCAAGTCATCCAACATGCCCGGGTGGGACAAATGAGATACTTCATGCTTTAACACATTGGCGGACAGTAAAAAAACACAATAGATTTTTTATTTTTATGACGGCTATAGCCGTTCACTGTCCGGGAAAGTGTTAAGCTCTGCCAGAACGACTTCTCGTCTGAATCAATATTCATTTTAGAGCATGCTGATGCAATCCCATACTGATCTGGTAGGTAAATAGAATGCTGCTGTATTTGTTCCTGGCATGGAAAAAAAGAGAAATTCTCACGGAAAATTATACTATCATAGTTGGGGCGTGCAAAGGGGAATTTTTAGGGCCCTGTTTCTCTTAATTATGACAGATGGCGCTAGTTGTAGTAGGGGGACAAATGTCAACGAAATTACTAACTTCAAGCTGTCCGTATTGAAGGCGACTGTATTTTTTTTTTATTGTTTGTCTACAAGTTACAAAAGTAGGTACCTGAAGTCTAAATAAACTACCCAAATACTTAATAGAAAAAACACTAAAATATAACTGACCGAAGTCAACCTGGATATCTACTACGACATCTAGATAAGAAACTTTTGAAGATTGAAAATTCCCAGGCTGATGATGATGATTCATAGTTAAGATAGGACAACTTCGGAGATATCTACGTATCCTAATGGAGCGCATGGCGTCGGAGCTAAACCCTGGTTTGGGCCCGAATGCTCGCGCCCTGAGGCGCACAACACGAGGCCTAAGGCTTGGCCCTTCTGGGTTGCTGCCCGTAATTCCCGGGCGTTAGCCTGAGGAGGAGCGCTACGCAATAAAGCTGCCAAGTCCTGCAAGAAGGTTTTGCGGAGGGCTCGCTTCGATCACATTGGCCGTATAGGTACCAAACTGGCTTCGCACCCTGCGGCTGGTAAAGCATTCTGGTCGCTGGCAAAGGCGGTTGAGGCGAATTTCTGCAACCCCTCACTGCCTCCACTGCTGAAGCCTGGCGGAGTGACTCGCACACTCCGCCCAGGACAGAGCAAATCCGTTTGCGGCTTTATTTGTGGAAATCGCGCCTAGATCCTGGTAACGCGGTACCTCTGGCAACGACTGGCTGTGGAGTGACGGCTATGCCCGAAATCCGCATTCGCCAAAAAGAGGTACGTAAAGCGTTGCGCGATCTAAATGTGAATAAAGATAGTGCTACCAAGTACTACACCTGGTTGTACTAGTGACCCGAACTTGTGTCACTAGTCACTAGTACTACCAGTAGGGAAAACGACCGTTGACTTACACTGGTAAGGTACCGGTGGCAATTAAGGCCCACCTAAAAAAAATTGCTTTAAATCTGAGTATTTTGTGTATAGGACATCAAAAACATATTGTTTACATAGCTTCTTTCATTTGCTATGATAAATTGTAAGAAACAATTAAGTAAAGCATATGCTTTATATATATATATTATAAAAAATATTTTTTAAAGGGAAAATACACAATTTAAAAACTCTTCTCAGGGGCCTTATTATACTACGGTAGTATATTAAAGCCCGTATAAAAATTTCCTTTATTAATACAGTAAATCGTGCTAAATTTACCTAGAAATAAGTTAAAATAAAAAGTCAATTGTTGTTTTTTACTTATTTTTTTATTTTCCTTCATTTATTTAACGTGGGTCTCATTGGTCTCTCAATATTAATCAAAAATAATTTAGTTTCAAGGAAGAAGGCAGGTCCTCTTAACTAAGGTACTTAGTACAATCACGACATGTTCTTTGCCTTTGAAAACTTAAATAATCAGTTCTTTTCTTATTTAACAAAACTATGTAATACTTTTATACTTATTATTTTTTTTACAATGGGCCTTATTATCCTCATGCCACGTTTTTACAAAATAACGTAATAAACCTACAAAAACTTTATCTGATTAGCAAAATCCATATCCATTGTATCGTACGAGATATACTTAAGATAATAAATATAGCGTTATTAATCAATTATTAAAAAAAAGTAAAATACTTACAGTTTCTTGTCATGAAAATTATAAAATTGCACAGTAGCCAGTCACTTCATCAACGCATCGCACGCCACTGGCAAGATGGCGACGCTAGCGACTGCGGACCAATACGAAAACATTCACACCGACATTGTCCACGTGTAGTGAAGTGTCATATGGCGACACCTTCGTCCCGAAATGACTAGCCTTACCTCTGCAAGCGGGGCTCTGCAGAGGTGGACCGTTTACTTCCCTAGCTACTCGTGGGACTCTATATGGAGCCGAACTCGAGGGCTGGACTGTGTCACTGTGTCACACACAGACACCACCACAAAATGAAAACCGCTGCACACACTGCTCCCTCTTCCCCCAATAAGAAGAACAAGCAGAACAGCTGGAGGAGGAGGAAGGCGACCACCAACAAGCCAAGCAGCACACCCGACAATGCTCACAAAGCAAAAAGCAGGACAGCAGTGGTAAAGACCTCGTCGACACCTCCTGTACAGAGGAAACCGCCTAGCGAACCGCGCGGGGTAGCTCCGGGACCGTCGGCCTCGGCGAAAAGGGCTCGACTGGATGAGACGATCTCTCCTCGAGGTGGGCCTAAGAAACCGAGGCTGGCGACCCCGGCGCGCCCATCGCCGAAAAGTTATTTATTTATTTATAAGTATAAGTTATGCGGAGGCCGCGGGACAAGAGGACCTGACGGTCTATGTCACTGCAAGTGACAGGATGATGCTCACGCTAGCACAATTTGAAGAGGTGGAAGAGCGGCTAGAAGCATGGATGCATCAGACAATGATGACCCTCATGACCTTGGAAGAGCCCATGGATGGCCCTCTCTTTAAGGGGAAACCCATATTTAGAGACGACGGCGTCCAGTATTGGTGCTCCAACGAGGCCAGGCCACTCGCTCCTGGCTCCATGGAGCCATGAGTGGGCACATTCTGGCATCAGGCCCCACTCTGATGTGTAGAAGTGAGAGGGAAATCCTTAAACGAGTACGGTGCGGCTTGATCATACCCAAGCCGTACGAAGCAGATAAGCTGGGGCTTGTGGGAAAAGTTCTAGCTTTCCAGAATAGGTGGGCCGACGTACCACAGTGGACCCTACACCATGCGCCTGTTCATGGGCGGCACACTGTGATGATTGTCAGTCTGCCGGAGAGCGTCATTCCCGAACTCCTAAATAGGAATCGGGCCCTGGGACTGTACGGAGGGACGGTGTATGTACGGTTCCAGGGGCCAGGAGGACGGCTGTACGATGCTCCCCAAGCTGGAAGGGACAAGCCGGGGACATCAGGGGTGAAGGCTCACGAGGCGGAATCAATACCCCTGGAGACAAAGTCGAACGACACGGTACCCATGGACGACAACAACGACGTTGCTGACGAACTAGGGAGACTAGGAATCGACGTGGATGAGGAGGCGCTGCTCAGAGAAGATGGCATCACCATGTGCAGCTCCTCTGAGTAACGCTCTCTACACCTTCACCATAACATGCCTCCAAGCCAACATACAACAAAGCGAGCTGGCCACGGCGCAAACGCGAAGATGTCTGGAGGCCAACACAACAGCCGTAGCACTCATTTAGGAACCGTGGATCCGGAATAAACGAATAACGGGTGTATCCCCCTAATTCCGTTTTCCATTGCAATTAGCTAAGCGTAACTATAGCAATAGCAATAGAATGGTCTATACTACATTATCAGGCTAAACAAAAAACGACTAAGGCTTGTAGTCGGTATAACTACCGGCCACTCGCTATTAAATAAACGTCTTTTTAATTTAGGACTTACAGACAGCCCACTGTGCAGAGCATGCATGGAGGCAGAGGAGACAGCGGAACACATCTTACTGGAGTGCCAGATTGTGGAAAAATACAGGGCGACTCATCTAGAACAGCGACGATCCCTCCAGGAGATCATCAAGGACACAAAGAGTTTGTTACGGTTCCTCGAGGAGCTGGGGTGGTTGGAGTAGCGCCACCCAAAACAATACACTTGACGGGCCCGTTGGTGTAATGGTCAGCATGTCTGCCTCTGCTCCATAGGGCCGTGGGTTCGATTCCCACCGCTGACAGGTATTTAGGTGATGAGCTTTTAATTACTTGTTGGATGTGTCTGGGTGTTTTATTTATATAAGTATGTATTTAAAAAAAATATTAAAAAAAAAGTATTTAAGTAAGTATATTTCGTTGTCTGATTTCCATAACACAAGTGCTTTAGCTACTTAACATGGGATGAAGGCAATGTGTGTGTTGTTGTAAAAATATTTATATTTATTTACTAGTGGACGCCCCGCGATTTCATTCGCGTAGTTTAGTAGTACCTGCATCCTATATTTCAAGCGTCTAACTTGAGCGGTTTAGATTTTTCATACATTTTCCTGTTAATTCCCCTTCCCGTGGGAATTCCTTTCTTAGTGCACCCTACAGTACCTAAGCAACGTTCGTTCAAATTTCAAGTGCCTAAATTTAGCCGTTTGGGCTGTGCGTTGATATGTCTGTCAGTTAGTTTCTAGTAAACAAATATAATCAGAATGCTCCGAACTGCTAAGCTATCAGGAGTTACACGTGTTATTGTGAGTCAACCATAAAAGATAGACATATGCTGTTGAGGGATATATTTTAGACAATTTTATGTAAAATATTTCGGTCAAACATGATTTCTATGTAAGTCTAACCATTAAGGCTGCACACGCGACGGAAGCTTAAAAAATGGAGGAACTTCTCCCGTTTTCCCAAAATTTCCCTTCACTACTCTGCTCGTATTGATTGTAGCGTGATGAAAAGTCCTATAACCTGCCCAGGAGTATGAAGAATAATTATGCCAAGTTTTGTTAAAATCCGTCGAGTAGTTTTTGTTTCTATAAGGAACATACAGACCGACAGACCGACAGACAGACGTCAGACGTCAGAATTACTGATTGCATTTTTGGCATCAGTATCGATTACTAATCACCCCCTGATAGTTATTTTGAAAATATATTTCATGTACAGAATTGACCTCTCTACAGATTTATTATAAGTAGGTATAGATTATATTTATTTACAATAGGTGAATTGGATGTCGAGTTGCGGAAACGCCCCGTATCATCTACACCTACCTGTATGGAAAAATCTGTACAGGTACTAAGTACTAAAAAAACTGTACCTCCTGGTACCTGTGTAAAACAGACATATTATTTATTTGCAAACAAAGTTACAAGCATAGAAATAGAATGTACGTAGCGGCTACGTCTATGGTTATAAGCAAAATCTTGATACACCCGCCACATTGAAGAGTCAATATGGCGGGTGTATCAAGATTTTATATGTAAGTAATCATTGTAGAAATATGATAACTATACAAAAAAAGTACCTAAACTGTACCTGTATAATACAGACATAACAGACAGACACACATGGATCGTCAATATGGGTGTATCGAGATTTTATATGTAAATCTTTGTGGAAATATGATAACTATACCAAAAAAAAGTAGGTACCTACCTAAACTGTACCGTCTAGTACCTGTGTAACAAAGATAAATATCTAGTTCTCAACAAAGTTATAAAGTAAATCTTGGTATACCCGCCACATTGTATTATACCACTATTATTTGATATCACTATCTACTGAAATAATATGAATGAATGAATGAATATACTCTTTATTGCACACTGTACATTACAAAATGTAAAACTAACAATGGTAAGATTGCAAATGGCGACCTTATCGCTCAGAGCGAATTCTTCCAGGTAACCTAATTTATATAACGTAACTTAACATCTAGTGTAATGGGTAGTGTGTGTCGCTATCCGGTCGAGCATGTTCTATCCTACTACTAAAATAATTAGAGTAAATAAGTATCCTATAAATATAAATAATTATGATAATAAATATAGGTACATACAAATATTTACGATATATAATTATACATATTGTATTAACTACTATATAACTATATACACATATATATAACCTAAATATACTACAATTACTGATACATACCTATAAAATACATACAACTATAAGCACAAACTAATCTGACAACATAAGGAAATGTTCTTTAAGTTTGACTTTAAATGATTCAGCCGTTTTCAAACTTCTTATGTGAAGAGGGAGAGAGTTCCACAGTCGGATTGCAGTAACAGTGAAAGAATTTTGAAAGAATTGTTGGGAATGTTCGGGACATTTAAGTGTTAAGGAATGGCAGGAGCGCATAGAGCGACTACTGGACGAAGAAGAGCTAATAAATTGGAATTTACTCTTTAAATAATTAGGTGCAGTGGGATTAAATAATATGGTATAAAGAAGAGAGAGGACGTGGGCATGCCGGCGCAGACGGATGGGGAGCCACCTGAGCTTGGCGCGAAATTCGGACACATGGTCGTATTTACGGAGACCGTAAATGAAGCGGATGCAGTAATTTTGGAGTCGCTCAAGTTTGTTAAGTTGATCTTCAGTAAGGTCAACGAAACAGGTCAGCATAATCTAAGATGGGGAGGAGAAGGGATTGAGGCAAAGTAATTTTGGTGGCAGTGGGCAGAAAATTACGCAACCTTCTGAGTGATCCAGAGGCAGCAAATAGCCTTCTGCTCACCTCATTTATATGCGGCATCCACGACATGTTTTTGTCGAAGATTACGCCAAGGTTTTTCACACACTCACTATATGGTATCTTCGCACCGCCAAATATTACAGGAGCAATATTAACCCAGTCTATTTTAGCAAGTTGTCTGCGGCTACCCAACACAATGACCTGAGTCTTAAACGGGTTTACCTTTAGGCCGTGGTGCTTACTCCACTCAGACACTTTATCAAGATCCTTATTAACAGTTTCAATAGCAGTCGAGAGGCTATCTACTGGAGCTTGTGTATAAAGCTGCAAATCGTCTGCATAGAGATGGTAGGAAGAAGCAATGTTGGATGAAATAGAATTAATGAAAACAGCAAACAGTAGCGGAGACAGAACTCCGCCCTGTGGGACACCTGCAGTCGTGTTACACCAATCCGAGAAAGAATCTTCAACTTTAATTCGCTGCCTACGGTTAAGCAAGTAGCTCTTGAACCAGGGGATCACTTCCGGGGGAATGTTGAGAGTGGCCAGTATAGCCAGTAACACGTCGAAGTCGACAGTATTGAAGGCATTACTGAAATCAAGAACAGCACCGTGACCAGGCCAGCATCCATACCTTGCCGGATATCATCGGATATATTGATTAAAGCAGTCACAGTGCTGTGACCAGGACGAAAACGTGTTGGGAATATGCATATGTTTGGAATATGCAACCTCAGTCAGTCACACAAGGAAAAGCCAAATCTGGAAAATACGGTGGATGGGGTAGTTCGTAATTCAATTCAACCAATTTGGCTGTGGCGACGACAGAGTTGTAAGCTGAATGCTTAATGCTTTGCTTAATGGGGAATTTTCAAACTCCAAAAATTTCTTATCTAGATGTCGCTGGTGTCCAGGAGGACTTCTGTCAGTTATATTTTAGTGCGTTTTTTATTATTTGGTGAGTTATTTAGACTTTCGGCACTTTTGTAACATGTAGACAAAAGGTAAGACCGCACTAGGAGGCGGAACTGCGCGGCAGCGGAGCGGCGCGGCACTGCGCGACAAAATATTCTTTCATAGTGAATGTATGAAGCATACCGCACTACGCGGCACGGTACAGCGCGGCGAAGTAGGTCAACTAGGCAAAACTGCCGCGTAGTGTCGTGCAGCGTCGTTCCGCTGCCGCGCAGTGCGGTATGGCTGGCGGAGCGGCGCGACGCCTCATCATCGGAAACAGAACAAAGAATCTTAACAGAATGTCTTCCCTAGTAATGTATTGTTCCATAATGTGTAAAAGCTCATTGAATTTAGGTAGCATTATTCTAAAGTATGTATGAAATCTTTTTGGGGATATTTTAAGCCGTGGTAAAAGCACATGATATTCTCCTTCTTCGTATCTCGATTTTGGAATGTCATGAACCCATATTTTTGGCTTTTCTCTTGACTCTCGTAATTACCTTTCTTCTTCTTCACAAAGAAGTGAAACCACGACTACGTCCTCTTCAATTCCAGCCATCGCGTTCAGTGGTTGGTGGGTGGCGAACGACTAACAATAAAGTGTCGCGCCGCTGCCGCGCTAGTGCGATATACTAAATATTGTCGCGCAGTGCCGCGCCGCTCCGCTGCCGCGCAGTTCCGCCTAGTGCGGTCTTACCTAAACAAGGAAAAAAATTACTGTCGCCGTCAATCCGGACTGCTTGAAGTTAGTAATTTCCTTGACTTTTATCCCGCTACTACAGCTAGCGCCATCTGTCATAACTAAGAGAAACAGGGGCCCTGAAAAATTCTATTTCCGATCCAATCCTGTTTAAACTAATCTATAACTAATATTATAAAGCTGAAGAGTTTGTTTGAACGCACTAATCTCAGGAACTACTGGTTCGAATTGAAAAATTGTGTGTTGAATAGACCATTTATCGAGGAAGGCTTTAGGCTATATAACATCACGCTGCAACTATTAGGAGCGAAGAAATAATGGAAAATGTGAAAAAAAACGGGGAAAATTATTCTTCCTTGAGGGCTTCCGTTGCGTGCGCTGCGAAAACGGTTCAAGATACCAAAAATATATGTATGAAAGAATTATTCCTCTTGAAATGATCTAAAAAAATGTCCACGACAGTATATGTCTATCTTTTAAGATTAACTCACTAGAACCGTTTTTATGGTAATCAAATTTGGTCGAAATTAATGCATTAATTGTAAAGAGTTGTATGGATGTGTGTTTGTAACGAATAAAAGCTACTTGACGAAGGATCGAAAAAAAAACGCGAGTAACACCGCGCGGTACAGCTAGTAAAATAATATATTGTCAGCACGAAGCAATTTACTTAGCACATTTTTTCAAGTTTTGTAAACGCTATTTTTCTGTGTGTTTTAATAATTCTGAGCACGCAGTTCGATGAAGCTCGTCCTTATAAGTAAAGAACACTTATTTAGCATAAATAGCGTTTACGATATTTCTTCCTACAAGGGTCCATACGGTATTTTTTATTTCTCAAGATCTGGCCAATATAACGAAATGCGGCTGTGTGTAGTGTATAGTAGGTAACTACGTTTGCGCTAGGTTGCGTTTGGTATGTACTTGTCTGGTTTATACAGGTACACTTTAGATACTTTTTTTTTTGTATACCTAGTTATCATATTTCGACAATGATTACTTACATAATTATACTTAAAATCGAAAAAAGAACGCATCTCATCCCAGTCTTCTGACATGTATCGCCACAACCGCCGTATGCCTTTGAGGCTGGGGTCGGCGGGTATTACACTGATTTCACCAGACAGTGGTCGGAGTTTCCTAAAGGAGAAGAAACTGAAACCGAGTATCTTTCTGGATCTATTGTCAGCAGAAGGTCTACCCTACGTCCTCAGTGAACAAATTGATACGATGCGGTCCGATGCGATGTCCGCACGAACACAAGCTGTCAATTTCAAATCTTCGTAATCAATACAAGTGTCCTACGTCTTTCCGACTGACATTTGTACGATTAGTTGCGTTGCGGAAATGTCAATTCGGCTTGTGATTTTCGGACGAATTTCGTACGAAACATCAAAACAAACAATTTCAATTTCGTTTTTTATTTTATTTACAATATAATCAAATGTAGACGGTAACATTCTTACATATTCCTTGAATAGCAAAGGGTAAATACTTTAAATATGAGTTTTCTGACAAAGTAATTCGACGGAGCCTAGACATGTTTCGCTAGCGTCCTCAGTGATAAGATCCGTCTCCCAGCGTAGTCAGTGCACTGGTATGGGAACAGCCATTCTTGGTAATGGCAATTGAAATCCCCCAGTAACACTAACTGGGCTGTATGGTAGCAGAATGCAGCTGAGCTGCATCAGTGATATGTTATGTGATCCTGGTAGTCTCCTAATCTCCGGAGTGCGAGCGGTAGACGCAGGCATAGATAGTTTTTATGCATAGGTAGTGAATTATGCATGTATGAGATCCAAACCCGAGAAAACAAAGCCATCCTGACGTCAGAATGACTGCCCACTTTAATACTTAAATATATTTTTAAGCTTAGGTACCAAATATGTCAACGTAGGCGTAAATAGTAGAAAATACAGGTGGTACTTTTAATAGTGATCTATAATTCATTCTGACGGTTATGTATTTAACGGCAGCAGGTACTTCAAATCCGCGAGGAATAGAGTCCAGACGCGCGTAACGTGTAATGTAAATATTTATTAAAATGTGTGTGTATTTATTACAATTTCACAGTTCACACGTAGTGTTCCGTGTTACATTACACATGTTACACCTATCTAGATCCGGATTTATGTTATTATTCTAAGTTGCGGGGTGGTGAAAATAAAATTCAGTTCTATAATCATCACATAATTATATTATAAAATGATTTAATTACAATAAACAGAATAAGTATCATAATGTACCTACACTACGAACAACTTACATTAATCAGAAGCGGACAGGATGTACTCTTCTTTCATATATTTACATTTTGTACATTGAGCGCTCGATTCGTTCATCGGTAATACTTAATTTACGTTCTCACATAACTACAATGTTTTCTTTTTTTAAATTAGAAATGTCGATAAATAGTGTCAGTACGGGAGGGAGGAAGGGTCGTTATGTACACTAGAGCTGCTCTACGAACTTGGTGAGTTGGTCTTGCGGCGTCATGTTGAGCTGGTCGTCGGGCGGGTGCGCGTTGTGCGCGGGGTGCGTGGGGTGCGCGGGGTGCGCGGGGTGCGGCGGGTGCGCGGGGTGCGGCGGGTGCGCGGCGTGCGGCGCGGCGGCGGGCGCGGGTGGCGCAGGTGCGCGCGGCGGGCGCGGGCGACTGGCGCAGCAGCAGCAGGTCGGCGGGGGCGGGCGCGCGCGGGGAGGGCGTGGCGGGCGGCGAGCGCTGCAGCACCTGCCCGGGGAAGTACCGCGCGCGCCCCACGCCGCCGTACGCGCCGCGGATACCGCCGCCGCCGCCCACGGGCCCTCCGCCGCCGCCCGCCGGCGCCTGCTGCTTGAACCACGCGCCGCCCACGCCCCCCACTCCGCCCACGCCCCCGACGCCGCCCAGCTGCATGTTGTTGCTTACGCCGCCGACGCCGCCAACCTAGCGGACAAATACGAAGTTTACTTCACTGTCAATATACAGGTAAATAACAACGTCTATGTTCCGTGACGCGTTTGCCCGTATCGGAAAACATAATGAAAACAGTAAAAATTACCTGTTGTTGTTGTCCTAACATCTGCATTTGCTGTAGCCTTTGTTGAGGCTGCATCATGTGTTGCAGTTGCGGCTGTTGGACGCCGAGCGCGCCGCCCACCGCGCCTACCGGCATGCCGCCCACGGGACCGACGCCGCCCACAGAGCCGACGGACCCCACGGGCCCCACCGACCCCACGGGGCCCACTGACCCCACGTTGCCGACGGAACCGACGACCCCCGCGCCAGCTTGTTGATTTTGAGAGTTCTGTAACATTATTATAAATGAAATGCCGTTAAGTTGAAAATGTTAACTTAGTGGCCGTACTACTTCTAGGCGGAAAACTTGCAATCAGTCAGATTTATAAAAGAAACTCACAGAGACTTGAAGTTTTCAAAAAAGTTCTTTTCATAAATATTATAGTCGGCGTCATCTAAGAATCAAATTCTGACACATTGATAAATCCATGAACAATTTTTAGAATGGATTTGACTGACTATCAAATGTATGGCGATGACATTTGTATCTCAGCGTTGGACGTCCTATTTGCTTCTTAGTTCTTTGCATCAATTAATGTGATTTTTTTTGTTTATGAATCGAAGTGATAACGTTTGCATTATGTAGTTATATGTAAAATAAATATAATAAGCTCTGCAGCAGTTATTATGAACGGCTAACAAATAGGTTCATCTTGTCGAAACTTTTAATGCATTGTCTGGTGCTCATAAAACATTTACGAGCATTATAATTGATCTGACTAAAACATCACTCAAAAATCGAGTCTAAAATAAATCTAATCTTTCCAATATTGTACAACACTTATCAGTCTAGGATACGCATATCAATCGACCTGTCAGAATTTGCTTCTTAGGTGACGCCGACTATAGAGCGGAATACTTAGGTCATGAACCAAAGTAGTAGGGTATACACATATACAGTGGTGGACAACTAATTAGCAACACTGAGTAATATGAACATCTTAGGTACATATATACTGCCGAATATAGGATAAATATCTATTGAAATATGCAATACACCAGTAATATAACCCCTTATTCACTCCTATTAATAAGTTTGAACCATGTCTCAAAGTTTGTACATAATTTTATTGAATTAACATTATGTACAGTGTTTTTTGTACGGATACCTAATTAGAGACAACATGAAAACTAAATTAGTGCAAATATTTTATTAATTTTAGTATAACAACATGAGCAGATATGTTTTTCGACTTCTTTATACCCTACTAACCGAACCTAAATTCAATCGAAAATGATGCCACACATTTTCGATTGAATTTAGGTTCGGTCTATTCGTGGCAATTCCGCCATTTCGCCATTCCGCGATTCAGAGACAATCATCGATTCATCATCATCATCAGCCCATACCTGTCCACTGCTGGACATAGGCCTCTCCAATTGCACGCCACTGTGATCTGTTTTCGGCTTCTCGCATCCAGCTTCTGCCAGCCATCTTGCGTAGATCATCAGTCCACCTTGCCTGAGGGCGTCCTACACTCCGTTTGCAGAGACGCGGTCTCCACTCGAGAACTCGTTTTCCCCAACGGTCATCGGTTCTACGGCTAATATGGCCGGCCACTGCCACTTCAGCTTGCTAAAACGATGAGCTATGTCGATGACTTTGGTTCTCTGTCGGATCACTTCATTCTGATTCGATCCTTGAGAGAAACGCCGAGCATAGCCCTTTCCATAGCACGCTGTGCGACTTTGAGCTTGTGGACCAGCCGTGCCGTCAGTGTCCACGTCTCAGCTCCGTATGTCATTACAGGTAGGACACACTGATTGAAGACTTTTGTCTTCAGGCACTGTGGGATCGCTGATGTTAAGACTCGACGTAACTTCCCAAATGCTGCCCAACCCAGCTGAATTCTTCTGTTTACCTCGTCCTCGAAGTTGTTTCTACCCAACTGCAATGTCTGCCCAAGGTATACGTATTTTTGAACAACTTCGAGAACGGTGCCGTGTACTGAAATCGGTTCCGGTAGAACATGTTCATTGAACATGACCTTGGTTTTATCCAAGTTCATCCGTAGGCCGACCCGTAGAGAAGAATCAGCTAGGTCATTCAACATCAGTTGAAGGTCCTGCAGCGTTTCTGCCATGATGACAATGTCGTCTGCAAATCGCAAGTGAGAGATGTATTCGCCATTGATGTTGATGCCACGTCCTTTCCAATGCAGCGTCTTGAACATATCCTCCATTGCATTTGTGAATAATTTCGGGGAAATAACATCCCCTTGTCTCACTCCGCGATGCAATGGTATGGGACGTGTTTGCTGATTTTGTAGTTGGACGGACATGGTGGCAGCCTCGTAGAGGCATCTTATCACTTGGATGTATCGCCAGTCAACTTGGCAACGCTGCAGAGACTCCAGAACGGACCAGATCTCAACCGAGTCAAAGGCCTTCTCATCGTCCACGAATGCTAGACACAGGGGCAGGTTATACTCTTCAGTTTTCTCTATGATCTGCCGCACTGTGTGGATGTGTTCTATGGTGCCATAACCGCTCCGAAATCCAGCCTGCTCCGGAGGTTGAAATTCGTCGAGTCTTCGCGCAAGACGGTTTGTGATCACTCCTGAGAACAGCTTGTAGACGTGGCTTAGAAGAGAAATGGGTCGATAGTTCTTCAACAGGGTTTTGTCTCCCTTTTTGAAGAACAGGACGACCACGCTTCTACTCCCCGCCTCCGGAGTTCTTCCTTCGAAGAGGACAGCGTTAAAAAGCTTTTGGAGCTCCCTCAATATCGGTTTACCTCCAGACTTTAATAGTTCTGTTGTAACGCCATCCTCTCCTGGAGCTTTTCCGTTTTTGAGCTGTCTAAGAGCGATCTCAAATTCGCCAGTACTGACTTCTGGCAGGTCTTCGGTGAAGTGGCGTGTCAATGTGGCTCTAGAGTCCCCATTTTCGGGATCAGGACGAGATGCATGCGATGCGTACAACCGGCCATAGAAGTCTTCCACCTCCGAAAGGACTGACGGCTTCGAAGTGACGACTTCTCCACTTGCTGTGGTCAATTTCGCAAGGTGGCTTCTTCCAAGAGATTGTACGAACACTTTTGACCCCCGATTCTGCTCAATCGCTCTTTCTATTGAAATAGTATTGTAGCGTCGGAGGTCGTGCCGCACGTGCTTACTAATCTCTTGGTTTAGAGCCCGCCTTGCGGTCGAAGTGACGGGCGGATTTTCACGTCGTTCCTTCATCAGCCGTAAAGTCTCCCCGGAAAGCTTTGACTTAGTGCCCTTACGCTGCATTTCACAAAATCTCGTACCCTCTTCCCTGAGGACCCGAGTCACATTTTCGAGGTTGTTGTTCACGTCTGCTGTGGTTTCCACGGCAACGAATCGGTTCTCCAAACTTAGCTGGAAAGCTTCGGATCCCATTATGGTTGGTTGGAGCATGGTTGGTTGGAGCCTGGCTTTCATCAGACGGACACGTTCAGCCTTAAGGTTGATATTCAGAGAGCCTCTGACTAGTCGGTGGTCGCTACCGGTATTGAACCTGTTGATCACAGAGACGTCTCTGAATATGTGCTTTTTGTTCGTCATGATGAAATCGATCTCATTTTTAGTCATAGTATCGGGGCTTTGCCAGGTCCACTTCCTTTTGGGCTTTTTCTTAAACCATGAGTTCATCAGAAATAGCCCCTCTCGTTCGAGGAAGTTTACTAGCATTTGCCCCCTATGCTTCCTTGTTCCAAATCCATGGGATCCTACTGCCGATTCGTTGCAATTCTGTACTCCCACTTTAGCGTTAAAGGCCCCCATAACAACGCTGTAATGCGTCTTAGTAGTGGAG
>SJJU01015688.1:0-17851 GCA_012932125.1 Conopomorpha cramerella
AATCCAGAAGATTAGATTTGATTTAAATAAATTAGATTTTTTAGAGCTAAAAATGTTCTTGATCCCTTGATACTTTTGATGAGTGTAGATTAGTCTTGGATCAATCTGTTGTTGAAAGAAATGTTCATTAATTTCCTTGTAAAATTGTATAATTGTGTTTTAGTCGTAACATATTTTATGCGAATGTATTTTTGTAGCTATTAAAAGATTTAATTCCAGCATGAATCAACTCACAAGTTTAAATGACGTTCCTTCCTAGTTAGAAGGATGAAAAAAAAAAAAACTTTTATTAATTTCGACCGAATAAAAGTAACTCAAGTAACATTCAAGTTCGTAATAATCCTAATATAAACTTGGAACTCAGAAGTGTTAGTAATAAATCATAAATGCTTGAGAGGGAGAAACTTTTTAAAATCTTAGGTTCTGTAGGTAACAAGTTCCTCCCCGCAGGGTAGAGGGCCCGCTTAACATCCTACAGCGGGCCCTGCGCGGGCGGTGCCCCCTTGGATGTCGTACTCTTCAGGGTCTTCCGGGGGTACCAGCTCTTTCGCGCGTAGAAGTCACCAGGGGGTTTTTAGTGGACTCACCACATACCCTCGTCGTCTTCCCCGCAGACGACGGGGAATTCGAAAGGATTAGACCCCCATAAAAAAAGTGTTCTGTAGTTTGGCACCTTATAGATTAGCCCTGTAGTTCCAGGCCTTAGAAGAATTGGACTACGGTATCCCCTGCCTGGCGTATGAGGCGTTCTAAAAAGGGTCATATGGGCCGTAGGTGTCGGAGCGGGGTCCCCGGTACCTGCACAAACGGCCCCGTTATGGACAGAGGTGCCGCATGGTCCAGTTGCCGTCGTAAAAGGGGAGGCTGCTGGAGCGGGAGACTCATCGTCCACCTCGAGAGCCCACAGGGTCTGGTCGCTCGTTGGGTGCAGCCTGAAGAATGTCAGCGATCTGTAGTCCATCGAGGGGGTTTTAGTCAGTAGGTGTCTCAGACTACCCCGTCGCTGTACGAGGTACGATACGCGACGAGGACCCGACGCGAAGTCTCCGTAATGTGGTCGTCATGCCCCGGAAGGGGGAGAGTTGGCAACAAAATAGGGATGGACAAAGATAATTTGTATGGAGTAAAGAAAACGTGTGCGTTGAAAAGAGGCAAAAGCAAGTACGCGCACGTCTCCAGAGAATGGCCCGTACAGAGAGAGGCAGGTAGGGCTTGGGTGGTGGTGGGATTATCCCGTCGCTGTCCCCAGTGCCGCGGGTTGTGTTTGAAGATTTCCCTCTCGTCAACAAAAATATCTCCCGACAAAAACTCAATTAGTTGCTTGTACTTACTTTTTAACCGGCAACAAAGATACGAGGATCCAAGTTGACGTTATTTTTTTTTTAAGTCTTTCTTTATTAAAATAAATAAAAATAAATAAACTTCACGCCTTTAATCCCAAAGAGGGGTAGGCAGAGGCACTTGCTAAAGCAAGTACCCACGATTCACCAAGCGTATTTAACCCAACGTGACAGGGGGTGAGCCAATCTTTCTTTATTGGAACGGATCATCAAAGGTAGTCCACATAGTGGACACAATACAGACCGTTGTGGCACGATTTAGGTTAGGCCTATGTCCAGCAGTGGATATCCGTGGGGTGACATGATAATGAGGCAACTTCGTGACCTACTGTACCTCAAATATACTGACGGTAATGCAAAGCACATTTTTTCCTTATTCGTTTCACCACATTACGCGGAAATAATTAGATAAGTACAACGCTTTTTCCAACAGACCCCAAAAAATTATATCCTTGACAATTCAAAAAGCCCCGCTCCAATGAAACAACGTTCAGTAACGACATGCCATTTCACATTGGCCGAGTCACATCATAACTTTTGCGCTATTTTATCTTTAGCATCTTGACTGTGTGGCACTTGAACCAATTTCATTCACGTCGGAAAAACTTATGATTAGCTAAGCAGGACGGTAACTTGATCAGGGTGAAACTTTTCTCGTTAGTATTTCTTAGATGCTGGAGTAGCTTTTTTCCTGTCAGAAGTCGTCTGTGTCTTTGGACCTGGTATAGGAATATACGTTATGAAGGTAAAGGTCGTCTGAAGCGGTGAAGATAGTCGTTTTTCCCTAAACACTGAAGGCAATGTGGTGAGGACTTTGTGCCTAAGTAAGTTTATTCTGGATAGTTTAGGTACCTAGTATTTTAGTACACATATTACTTTTGTGGGTGATTATGTAAGTTTTTGGTTTTAGTGAAACATTTTTTTTTTCAAAAAACACATTTACGCATGTTTTCCAGAGAGGCAGAGATTACATGCCTCCATTTGCCACGGTTCTGATATAATTCATTTTCGCTTCATCTACAAATACCTACCCCGCTTTGGGATTAAAGAGCGTGCAGTGTATTTCTTTTTATTTTTTACATATACACTTCACGCCTGTTTACCCCAAAGCAGAGGCACTTTCTAAAGCCCACGGTTCACCAAGCGTATTTAACCCAACGTGACAGGGGGTGAGCCCATCGCCGTTCCAGGGTTCACAAACCTTGTGGTGTGCGGGTTTCATCCTTCACCGTACGCGTAGCTCTAGAAAAGAGTCCTATTGGCACACGTCCAGTAGCCGGACTCGAAACTGCGACCTCCCGGTTACAAGTCAAGTATCCGACCAACTGGACCACAGACGCTATTATATTTATATGATTTACATTATACTTGTAAACCTTCCTCGAGAATCACTCTATCTACTACTTATTTTTTACATATCCACAACTTTTCATATAGTGATCTCGGGTTTCGAGATATTTTTGAGAAATAATAAGTATTTTTATATTTATGAATTACCTAGGGGAAGCTCAGCGATTGATTCATCATCATCATCATCAGCCCATACTTGTCCACTGCTGGACATAAGCATTCTTGATTGCAATCTTCTAAAATGTACTTGATCCGTAGACACTTTTGATGTCTGTATATAGGTCAGTGCGAGTATAGGTAAAGCTCGAAGTCTAAAACTATAATGAGTAGGTTTTTAGAAATAAAACGTAATAGATTTTTATGCGGTTTTCTTTAATAGATATAGTGATTGTAGAGGAAGGTTGGTATGTGTATGTACTTGCATAATATGTACTGGCATTTGACGGGCCCGTTGGTGTATTGGTCAACATGTCTGCCTCTGCTCCGTAGGGTCGTGGGTTCGATTCCCTCCTCTGGCAGGTATTTAGGTGATGAGCTTTTAAGCACTTGTTGGATGTGTCTGGGTGTTTTATTTATATAAGTATGTATTTAAAAGGGATGAAGGCAATGTGTGTGTTGTTGTAAAATATTTATTTATATTTATTTATTTATATAATAGCACGCAAATACTGTGAATAATGTGTATTAGGAAAACAACGTTTGTCGGGTCAGCTAGTTAATAATTTTAATTGAACCGATTTTGGGTATTAAAATAATATAAGTATCGTTCAAAGTTTATATTTTATTGTTGAGAGCTCCAAGTGCTAGGTGGATCCTGGGCATCTAGAAGTCATTCTTCAAGCTCCCCGTCCAACGAGCGACCAGCCTTTGTAGGCACTTTTTCGCTGTGATTTTCACATTGAAATAATCCTAGAAAAAGCTAGCCTGTTTTTTAACGCCTGCCCCAGACTCAGTTCTACGCCCCAACAGTTCAATTTAGTCGTCAAATTAATAATTACACAACGTTAATTGACTAATTTATTCCTGAACCAACTGACCACTCGGCAACCATCATTTTACAATTAAACAAATGTTAACTCGAAATAACTTAATTAAAGGGAAACATTAATTATATTCCAAGATAATAAGCGCTTCGTGTTTATTCATACGAGTTCTATCAAAATAGAGAAGGGACTAATTATGTAAAATAACGTTTTGGAAAAATACTCGCAGTTTTTGAGATTAGAAATTAAAAACGTTGGTAAGCTTGTCCAAGAAATCTACCAATCAGCTGTTTTGATGACCACTTCCCGTGTTAATAATAAAATAATAACGGCGATGGGCTCACTCCCTGTCGCGTTGGGTTAAATACGCTCGATGAACCGTGGGCATTTGCTTTAGCAAATGCCTCTGCCTACCTCGCTTTGGGATAAACAGGCGTGAAGTGTATTTGTAAACTACAAAATTAATGTTGTTCCTGTGTTACTAAAAAATCAATCAGGTAGAACTAGAGGTAGATCGAAAAAAAACATCTTTTCATTGTCATGGGTCCACTGGTAAGTCAACGACGGCGTTTATCTATACTAATATTATAAAGCTGAAGAGTTTGTTTGTTTGAACGCGCTATTCCCAGGAACTACTAATTCGAATTGAAAAAATATTTTTGGGTTGTTGTGTCAGACACAGCAAGACTTGGAAGCCCCGTTGCACTCTCATTTTGTCTCTTTTCACCCAAAATATATGGATAACGATGTACTTCTGGATCCAAACTATCATCATTATCATCCACATCGTCCACTGCTGGAAATAGGCCTCTCCAATTGCACACCACTGTGATCTGTGATCACTTTTACCAAAATTACAGTTTGGGTCCAACAATACCGTGGTAAACAGTAATGGACAGAAAATGTTTTCTCTTACTCTTGCTCCTGCATATTTTGGATTGCAAGTGTTTCAGGTCTGAGCTTGTTCTATTGTGACGATGGTTCTTAATAACCTGAAAGAAGATCAAAAGACCTTCAGACTGTACTGCGCAGGAAACACAGACTCCGGCAAGTCATTACACATCCTGAAAGAAGAAAGCAACATTGCTCTACTCACTGCAGGTTAAAAGGTCTGAAGGTTGCAGGACTCGAATCTGCAGCCTTCAGATTATCTACTGAACCACTACGCCACGCCACATTCGTTTCAGAAAAGGCTGCAGTCGCGTGTTATTACGTTCTTTTTGTAATTATTAAATTAATACCGTTTCAAATAATAATTGTTTTAAAAGCTTTAAATTCGAAGGGGAACAACCAAATTGCATTAAATAAATTTATCTCGGAAATACTAAGCTGGAGCTAATTGGATCGAATTTGATACGTTGTTGTACGAAACTTGACCATTTTATCTTGAACCTTCAATACCTTGAAATTTCTCCCGTAAAAAGCTAAATAAAAACATTTATGTCTCAGAAACGCCAAAGTTACTGCACCACGCCTGTCCTAATATTACGTAAGGCGACTTTAAACTTTATTCCTTAAGTCATAATGCCGTTATTCTTATGCTAACTTCCTTTAACTACAACAAACATATTGTATTCTAAGAAAAGCTCGCTGATGGAATTGTTTCTCATGGAAATAGAGGCCATTTTACATTGGTTTTGTTCGATTTCAGTTTCAATGATCCCGACTATATGGTGCAAGTTTAAGGGTGTCTCGTTTTAAAGGATTATTATATAGATTTTAGGAGCCAACTTATGTTGGTTATGACATGTCTAAATAGACCAAATAGGGTGAGGAGAACACACAGATAAGGAATTCTTTGTAGACACACTACCTAGAATCTAGGATTTTTAAAAGTTTCGCACCAACGATATCTATGGTACTTGGGTACTACACACATCAAAAGTGTCTAGGGATCAGGTACATTTTAGCAGATTGCAATCAAGAAAATATTTTACAAAAACTTAATTCATTCAAAATGTGGTGATAAGTCATTGATACAGGCATGGGGAATTAGGTAAGAGACCAATCCAGAAGATTAGATTTCATTTTAATAAATTAGATTTTGTTTAGTGCTAAGAATGTTCTTGATCCCTAGACACTTTTGATATGTGTAGTTCAAACCGGATGTTACAGCGCGAAATCAACCAAAGACAAGCATTCAGCTTACCTTCGTTATTTGCCCGACGTTTCGACACAGTTACATGTGTCGTGGTCGCGAGCTGACACTAATATCTAATAGACTCCAATTAAAAGCGTATTTGGTCGGATATTTGACTTGTAACCGAGAGGTCCCGGGTTCGAGTCCGGCTACTGGACGTGTACCAATGGGACTCTTTTTCAGAGCCTATGTGCGCAACGCAACGCTCGTACGGTGAAGGACAACATCGTGATGAAACCGGCACACCACAAGGTGTGTGAACCCTATAACGGCGATGGGCTCACCCCCTGTCACGTTGGGTTAAATACGATTGGTGAACCGTGGGTATTTGCTTTAGCAAGTGCCTCTGCCTCTTTGGGGTTAAAGGCGTGAAGTGTATTTTTTTAATTATAGACACTAATTATACCTTTTCAGCAGAGTGTCAAAACCAAAAAAAAATGGATCAGCTGATAGTGCTTTTTGTATGGTGGGTAAAACGCGATCTAATTCGACATTTCAGGATGCTCTTACGTTACGCATACGTAGGCAAAGACTTATGGTGTTACTACACCAATCGGTTATCAATCCATGGTAGATATTAGTCAACGTTGACCGACAGATGCATCATCATCATCATCAGCCACATGAGATCCACTGCTGGACTAATGCCTCCACCTCCGCCAATGATTTGGAATCATTTTGGTGGAAATGCCAATAATTGCCACGTTTGGCAGGTGGGTTGCGGATCGCAGTGATATTGTTGTTTAACTCACAGAGAGCGCTGTTGGCCAGTCTCGAGGTTCCCTCGGTAACCTTGCACAGACGAAAACTGGTCTGGACTGGACGGAAAAAGTTGGGCTGGTGTGGTAACACATATATTCTTGAAAACTTGATCTAGTTAAAAATAGTACCATACGATCAAGAACCGATCGATTGGTTATATGACACCCTCACCTAGTATCACTATGAACAAGCGTTTGACCACAATCCTGCCTGATGTTAAGCAGCGATGTGGTCTACGACGGAGCACACTTGTTCATTAGGTACCTATTCACGCCAGTGACTTGAAGACCTTCAGACTGTACTGCGCAGGAAACACACAGACTCCGGCAAGTCGTTCCACATCCTGGCGGTTCGCACTATGAAAGTGGGCGCAAACCGTTTGGTTCGCGTAAATGGCAAATCCACCTGGTATGGATGACGTTTTGCCGTTCTCCTTACATATGTCCAAAGTCGAATCTACGTTAAAAACGATCCGTACAAAATTCTAACACAGCAAACGCAATTATTGTTCGCAGCAGATAGGACGGGTAATGCAGCCGGTAATGTGTAGAGTCAGCAAACAACGAGACGTTGTTCCTTGTCGACGCCGTTGCTGACGCTACACGACTCTAGTATGTGCCGTGCGCTAGACGAGCAGACAATTGTGTGTTTTGGGGGTATTAGTTAACTACTGTGCTTTCAATTTGGTAGATTAGGAATTTTAAAAGTTCGGTTTTTTTAAATAATAAAAAAATAAAATAAATACACTTCACGCCTTTAATCCCAAAGAGGGGTAGGCAGAGGCACTTGCTAAAGCAAATACCCACGGTTCACCAAGCGTATTTAACCTAACGTGACAGGGGGTGAGCCCATCGCCGTTATAGGGTTCACACACCTTCTGGTGTGCGGGTTTCATCACGATGTTGTCCTTCACCGTACGAGCGTTGCGTTGCGTACATAGGCTCTGAAAAAGAGTCCCATTGGTACACGTCCAGTAGCCGGACTCGAACCCGGGAGGTCCCGGTTACAAGTCAAGGATCCGACCAACTGGACCACAGACGCTCGGTTTTTTTCTGGTGTAAAAATGCCGTTGTAGGATTTTTTAAACACATTGCACAAGCGTTTGACCACCATCCTGCCTGAATTTAAGCAGCGATGTGGTCTACGATGAACCACACTTGTTCATTAGGTACCTATTTATCCCAGTGACTTGAAGACCTTCAGACTGTACTGCGCAGGAAACACAGACTCCGGCAAGTCATTCCACATCCTGGCGGTTCGCACTAACTTCCGTTGTAGGTACTTATAGTAAAGGGTTTAAGTAATTCTAAGGAATATACTTTATGAATCTTTCATTATTTTTCATTTTCTCTCTCTCTTAGCGCTTAGCTTAGAGCTCAGTAAAAATACACGCAATAATAATTTATCGGTGATTATTATCACAATTATATCCCCAAAACAAACACAATAACATCAAATCTAATTAAATATTAGGCTTTGAACTATAATATGTTTTCATTTAGGACAAACTAAATTTCAATTTAAATGTCCCGGGATAAATGCATAATACTTGAAAACAATTCAATATATTTTTTAATGAAACGCGCACAGATATTATAACTCAATATTGTTCACCGGGTATAGCCTCGAATATAATCAAAGACAAGCTCGAGCTTACCTTTGATTATATTCGCGCCTATATAGCCGGCGAACAATATTGAATTCAATCAATTGTTAATGAATCTAAAAACAGCAATCGACAATTAACAGAAAATCGAAAAAAAATCTGTGTATAATATTTTCAGGAGCCCATTGATAGATCAAGGCCGACGTTTACATTGGATCTGACCGACAAAAATTAGTAAAAATCGAGTGTAAAGAAGGCAAACGGAGTGTAGGACGCCCTCAGGCAAGGTGGACTCATGATATATGCAAGATAGCTGGCGGGCTGGATGCGAGATGTCGAAAACAAAGGCGTGCAATTGGAGAGGCCTGTGGCCAGCAGTGGACAAGTACAATAATATTTTCATGGAAATATCGAATTCTTCATGTGTAGTACAAACTGTGTGTATTCACCGACACATAAAGATCAATATCCTTCGCACATATCTACCTACGAATTGTGCGGTTTCTTCAACCCACAATCTCAAACATTCCAAGTACAGTTTTGTCCTCGACAAAAGGCCTAGACCGAATTCAATTGCTGAAAAGAACTAATTTTCTAAAGAAAGGAGAAATTAGTCGGTGTCTGCGTTTTATTGCTCTGTTTCCACAGACCCTAACAAAACTATCTCGTGCTTATTGGACAAAAGGCCCATTTGGAACCGCCGCTGGCGTAGGTACTAAAGAAATGTGAAATTTTGTGTATTAAATACACACATCAAAAGTGTCTAGGGATCAATTAATACAATTTTAGAAGATTGCAATCAAGAATATATTTTACAAAAACTGAATTCATCATAATTTATTCAAAGTGTGGTGATAAGTCATTGATACAGGCATGGGGAATTAGGTAGGATACCAATCCAGAAGATTAGATTTGCTTTAAATAAATTAGATTTTTTTAGAGCTAAAAATGTTCTTGATCTCTAGACATTTTTGATGTGTGTACTCAGGGGCTCCATAGAAGCAAATAAGCTCTGCATACCCTGGCAAATTGACTAAAACAATTAGCGTAGTTAGGTATCTATAACACATTTAGTCGTCACGTAGGTACTGTAAATTAGGCAATTTACCTATAACAGACTTTCGGTTATTTAAAATGTGTATCGAAAACACAAATTCGTTCTAGACCACTCAAAACACTAATCTCTCATTAATCTATTCTTCCGCGTGTCAACGAAAAACAAATTCATGGGACGTTGCCGCTTCGTTGTATCGTCTAGCCCGGGGAAGCTGCTAGACCTCAAGCTTCCTATTTTTTCTATTTCTCTGTATACATCCCTTTCACCTCGGTCTATTAGCGCGGAGCGTTACTATGAAAAATATGGAGAAACTTATGCCACAGCGTAAGCGCAGCTTCTTTCGCGTTTTTTCATACATTATTGGAATAATAAGGGCTAGAATGCTATGACAGTGCGTAAATATGTGCGACAGAGAAAGAGTGTGTGTCAGCGAGCGAGAGAGGTGCCGGCCATGTTGACATATTGCAAGTATTGTTTATTTACAATGGAGTATGCATTGTTTTAGGTTATGTTATGTACGTTCATTCGCGCCTTTATTTTATAGAATAATTAAATTAAACAAAAATGGAGACTAAGGTGTGAAAGTGATGTGTGTAAAAGTGTTTGTTTACAAATGTGGGTCGATTCTCTGAACTAAATATGAGTGAAAAGTGCAGAGTCGCGGACGAATTTCGCGGGGATTGTTTTTATTTGAACTTGGAGCAAACACAAGGTATTATGAGGTAGTTTATTGTTTTTTTAGTGTATTTACTTAGTTAGGCAGACTAAGGTATTATGTAGTGCTTTGGGAAGAGGAAGGCATATTCCACAACGATCTGTTCAGTTCTGTTTCTGGCATACAGCGCCTGAATCAGCTGCTTAGCAAAATTTTGGGACGTAACGTAATTAGATATTAATTTTGCAAAACTAGGATTGATGTTGTGATCTTCTATTGAAATATTTTGTAGTCTGGCACAAAATTGGTACCTACTTAATTTTAGTGTCGTATGTACCTACTCATAGGAAACAGCTTACCCTGATGAAAATTTCACGGCCCGCCACTGTGTGTACTAGCTGTATCGCGTGGTATTACTCACGTTTTTTCGTTCCCCTGTGAATTTGGGGATAAAATTTATACATGACCTCCGGTTTCGAGTACCTACTTTTCACGCCACCTTCGGCCAGGACATCACCAATCTGGTCTGTATTTATGTCCTTCTGGGGCGACCTCTACTCACCCGGCCAAAATGAGTTTCCCCTTGAGATTATGTTTGATAAGCGCCACCCGTGCGATGTTTTGAAACTACATACTTTTGACATAAATGATGCTGTCAGAAAACCTCTAATTATCCATAGAGGTTAAGTTAAGGGTTTTTTTTATAAAATTATTTAGCAACAATTGTCACACAGATGGCGTTGAGATAGTTTGTCATGTTTAGCGCCTTAAATACTTGAGTGGGCAATCTAGGTAAGTTCACTATAATATCTCTGAGTGTATGTTGCCTATTTGAAATAGAATAGTAGTGATTTTCGGAATATTTTATTATATTATATGAGCGTCTGTGGTCCAGTTGGTCGGATACTTGACTTGTAACCGAGAGGTCGCGGGTTCGAGTCCGGCTACTGGTTGCGTTTCCCCGCATTGTCACCTTAGTAAAAGTTGTTTATATCGACGAGCCCAACAATGTTTCCAAGACCATTGCTCGGGATCCTTTTACACTCTGTATATAAAAGAAAGTCGTGTTAGTTACACTATTTATAACTCGAGAACCGTTGGCCCGATTTGGTTGAACATCGACGGGTAGCTTAGAAGATGGAAACGGGCATAGACTAGTTTTTATTCCGATCCTGTGGGACGCAGCACTGTATAGAGGTTGTTATAGTTTGTATGACATACTGAAACTACGCGAATGAAATCGCGGGGCGTCCACTAGTAACACATAAAGGTAATTTCCCAATTTTGTCATGAAGTCAGCAAAAACCCTTTCGCGAACAAAACCGTCCAACGTTTTGCTGATGCCACGAAACGGTTTTGCGAAATAATTTGCATGAAGCTTATCATAATAATTTAAATTTACATTAATTAATTCGTATGCCGATTTCAATTATTATATAAAAACTCATTTTTGCTAAATGAAGGTAGATCGTTAGAAACCACCTATACAGATGTCAGGTAAGTTTAATATGATTATTTTAATTCCAAATTAATTTTATAATTTAATTGGAAATTTTCGGAAAGCGAGCTGTGTAAATTACATTAGGAACGAACGAAATTAAATTTAAGGTTTGTTATTATGAATCATATAATGTAGGAAGAGAGTTTTACGAAATTAAATAATTTAAAAGAAAACATAAGACTACAGCGGAATCGTCATCTCTATTCAACAAAAAATTAAATAAAAAAATACACTTCACGCCTTTTAAACCCAAAGAGGGGTAGGCAGAGGCACTTGCTAAGCAAGTGCCCACTGTTCACTAATCGTACATAACCCAACGCGACAGGGGGTGAGCCCATCGCCGTTTTAGGGTTCACACACCTTGTGGTGTGCGGGTGTCATCACGATGTTGTCCTTCACCGTACGAGCGTTACGTTGCGTACATAGGCTCTGAAAAAGAGTCACATTGGTACACGTCCAGCAGCCGGACTCGAACCCGCGACCTTACCGGCTGCAAGTCAAGTATCCGAACAACGCTCTCAAAAAAAAAATCCGTCTATAATTGACGGAAATATATTGTAAAAAAAATATTGTACATACGGACCAATTGATAACCACCTCATTTTTTTAAAACAGATCACAGTGGCGTGCAATTGGAGAGGCCTATGTCCAGCAGTGGACAAGTACGGGCTGATGATGATGATGATGATAGTCTTGATTGCAATCTTCTAAAATATACTAGATCCCTAGAAACTTTTGATGTGTGTATTTAAGTAAATCGCATTCAATTACTTTGCGTAATTTTAAAGGTTTAAGCATACATAGGGACAGACAGCGGGAAGCGACTTTGTTTTGTACCATGTATTTATTAAAGTTTTATATACATACGTACTAGCTGTACCGGCAAACATTTGTTGCCATAGTAAGTTGCCCTTTTACCCCGTGTATTGAGAGAAATACAACTGGTAGATGCATAAAAAAATAGATAGTAACTGATTCTCGGACCTACTGAATACACATATAAAATTTGGTGAAATTCGGTAAAGCCGTTTCGGAGGAGTCCGGTAACTAACATTGTGACATGGATATGTCTCGAAATTTTTTGGTCATCATCATCATCAGCAGTGATGTCTACTGCTGGACGACGGCCTCCACCAATTTTCGTTCACGACTGTACATTGCGATTACGTAAATAGTTCTCTGATATATCCCACTACTTGACTTGTAATCGGGAGGTCGCGGGTTCGAGTCCGGCTATTGGACGCGTACCAATGGGACTCTTTTTCAGAGCCTATGCACGCAACGCAACGCTCGTACGGTGAAGGACAACATCGTGATGAAACCCGCACACCACAAGGTGTGTGAACCCTATAATGGCGATGGGCTCACCCCCTATCACGTTGGGTTAAATACGCTTGGTGAACCTTGGGAATTTGCTTACTAAGCAAGTGCCTCTGGCTACACCGCTTTGGGATTAAAAGGCGTGAAGTGTATTTTTTTTTATATATCCCACTACGCCATTTCGCGTAGAACCGACACGACATACATCGGTTTAATTTCCAACCAATAAGATCGTACCAGCACACACATATATACAGATTTAAACACGTACAATAAATCGTGTATGTCCAACGAGCACGCACACATTCCGCCATTCCATTTTGCTCATCGAAAATTCAAGAGATAAATAAAATATATTTTGCAATATGTCTCA
The DNA here is from genome assembly GCA_012932125.1 of Conopomorpha cramerella. Classification (NCBI taxonomy): domain Eukaryota; kingdom Metazoa; phylum Arthropoda; class Insecta; order Lepidoptera; family Gracillariidae; genus Conopomorpha; species Conopomorpha cramerella. The sequence continues at coordinate 13,088 of SJJU01015688.1, forward strand.
ATTTCGTCTGCCCACTTTGATTTCACGCTCCCCGCGCACTGGGGGCAGTTGCGCCGAACTCGTTTCAACCGATAACTGGCCGAAGTACTACCTCCTCTGTATCTCTGGACGGTGTTTTGAAAACGGCCTTTTGGCCTCGTAAAAATGTCCTTTGAATATCTTAGCAGATAGTAGACGGATCTAAATCTTAATAGGTTTCGTATGCATAGTTTATGTGAAGTGGATGGACGGAAGTTGGCTTAGGATGGAGATTTTTATGGGTTTGTACATACATACTCGTAGAAATGCGAAGTGAACGGACTCTTTTCTGCACGTGCGGAGGTTTTGTGGTTGAATCCGCCCTAGAAGGACGTGTAGAATGATAAATTTTATAATTTAGTTTGCTACCTCCTCTGTATGTCTGGACGGTGTGTTTTGAAAACGGCCTTTTGGCCTCGTAAAAATGTCCTTCGAATATCTTAGCAGATCTAAATCTTAATAGGTTTCGTATGCATAGTTTATGTGAAGTGGATGGACGGAAGTTGGCTTAGGATGGAGATTTTATGGGTTTGTACATACATACTCGTAGAAATGCGAAGTGAACGAACTCGTTTCTGCAAGTGTGGAGGTTTTGTGGTTGAGGCAGCCCTAGAAGGACGTATAGAATGATAAATTTTATAATTTAGTTTGCTACCTCCTCTGTATGTCTGGACGGTGTGTTTCGAAAACGGCCTTTTGGCCTCGTAAAAATGTCCTTTGAATATCTTAGCAGATAGTAGACAGATCTAAATCTTAATAGGTTTTGTATGCATAGTTTATGTGAAGTGGATGGACGGAAGTTGGTTTAGGATGGAGATTTTTATGGGTTTGTACATATATACGCGTAGAAATGCGAAGTGAACGGACTCTTTTCTGCAAGTGCGGAGATTTTGTGGTTGAGGCCGCCCTAGAAAGACGTGTAGGATGATTAATTTTTAATTTAGTTTGCTATTTTCTCAAAATATGACGCTACGGTGTTCTATATGACTTTTTTCTTTGATTATAAACGCGAAATTTTGGATGGATGTTTGTTACTCTTTCGCGCAAAAACTACTGAAACATTTTAATGAAAATCTACGCTAATATATCTTGTTTGTACATCGGAATAATACTGCGGCTAACTCCCCAGAGTTACATCGTGTAAAACAATAATACACTATTCAGAGAGAAGGAAAATGGCTAGTTTACACATAATGCTAATTGACAAAACGAATTTATTTCGAAATATTATTAATTCGAAATTAATTCGAACCGGGGACGATTACTTTTGTTTTAAAGTCTTAAATGACGTTCATCAAGCTTTGTGTTATTCTACTGTATATCTGTATGTTATAACACTTATAACGATGAAACAAAGAAATGTTGATTTTGATTTTGAATGGCAAGATCAGCTTCCACTTGGATACAATTACAACCTATCAAAAAATATTTTTTAATGAAACGCGAGTAGACATTATAACTCAATATTGTTCACCGGGTATATAGGCGTGAATATAATCAACCGATGTCATAAGTATTGTGTGCCGAAATAGTGCCTCTTTGAGGATAGTTGCGGATTCGTATCAAACCAGGGAACGTCGCAGCCACCGCACTCCAGTCCACTCGTGACCACGACGCATGCAACTGCGTCGAAACGTCGAGTAAAATAACAAAGGTAAGCTCGAGCTTTTTTTCGCGCCTATATACCCGGTGAACAATATTGAGCTTTCAAAATGAGTACTGATTCACTATAATAATTTAAATAATTTCATCATTTGTAAATAATTACTGTTGTACTGTACTGTATTTTAACAAATATTAAAACGCAAAACAGAACCTCCTACCAACCACCGAATATTCCAGAACATTCTCCCGCCCATCATCTCCTATCTTTATTATTTCTCAGCAAAAATACTTACTTACATAATATCAGTTGAAACTTATCAAGTAAAGTAGATAGGTACAAAGAAATTGAGGCTGGCCACTCAATACAGCTAGAAATGCGAACTTCGGAACCTTTCAAGAGCTTTCTGTCCGTACAAAACATCCCTTAACACAATTCTTTGTACACTGGTTTTGATAGGCCAGCTTTCGCGTATAACCTATTACGCAGCCAAGTCAAATTGCCATAACGGCCATTTTAAATTGACATCCCAGATCAAAGAGCACGCATACTCTAGAGAGATCAGCTGAAGAAGGAACTCGCGTCGTTGAAACTCCACTCCGGCTTGTAACATATATATATAAGCTGGACGAAGCCGCTCTGGTAAATTTGATAAGCAATCCACTGTTTCAAGAGGGGCAACTTCTACGGACTTTTACAGCCGTCGATGGAAATCTACAGGTTGCCTTTGATATATTAGATACAGCATCAAAAACGGGTATTATAAGTTAAGTATACTTTATTTATTTAGTATAGTAAACATACAGAGTTCTTAGTACATAAAGTAAATTGTATAAATATCACATTATCCAAAACAGTTTCCATGTATAGTTTATCAGTTACACTAAGGCTATGGTTGGTAACCTATTTTAAAACAAACAAGATTTTATGAACATTCTTACTCATTATAGAGGTAAATATCATAAAAATATGAGTACCTAACTAGCTTTCCGCTCGCGCCTTCGCCCGCATGGACTTGGTTATATTGCGGTATAAAGGAATATTTTTGTTTTCCCTCGGGAATATTATACTTATTACTATTACTAAGGATTCTTTTCACAATAACAAAATATTGTGAAATATTGAAATGTTGCAGTAAATGAGCGATAAGGACAGACAGCGGGAGGCGACTTTATTTTATACCATGTAGTGAATGATTAAAGCTCACAAAATAATACCATAATAACTCTTGTACATTTCTCTGTACGGCCACAATAAATAACTCTAGCTATGTACATATCTATCAATTACCAGCGAAATAACTAACTGTTTTCAGTAGATAGTACCTCACAACATTGTCTTAAGTTTCAACGGGCGGCCACTCCAGTTTCAATTTTCACTCCGTGATACCTGAGCCGTGATTGTACTTAGTGTGGTCAGGTATGCGGGCTGCTTTTAGATGTACCCTACCTTATTAGATAATTCAAAATACTTTACATTACAGTGTACCGTGGGAAGTGTCTTTGCCTACCCCGCTTTGGGACCAAAGGGGTGGAAGTTTATTTGAGAAAATTATTAATCAGCCTATATTTGTCCACTACTGGACATATGTATGCTTCTCCAATTGCACGCTACTGTGTTCTGTTTTTAAGGAAGGAATTTAACTATTTAAATTCAGACTATTATAAGTATTTGGGTACTTCCTGAAGTATTTTCCTTTGATTGCTTTTGTTTAAAAAAAGGAGGAGGTTCTCAATTCGTCTGTATTTTTTTTATACCTCAGAACTTTCGCCTAGCAGAAACGATTTGGATGTTTTTTTTTTATTTGAAAGCTGGTGCTTCCTGTTTGGTCACATGTAAATTTGGTTCAGTTCAAGTACGTTCTTTTTTCTTTAAGTTATTGGCTTCTCGCATCCAACTTCTTAATTTGTGAGTTATGGTTTGAGTTTGAGTTATTTTATTTATTTATTTACACACACAACCCTTACAGGATAAATCCTAATACAGTAGTATGGAGAATGGTTAGGAAATACCTACCTATTAATTACAAAAACTTAACATTAAAAACAAATAAATCTTATAATAAGTACCTGCCTGATTACCTACATATATAGACTTCACGCCTGTCTCCCAAAGGGGTAGGCAGAGACATCAGATCTCCATTTGTCCACTCAAATCGCTTTCGCTTTCGCCTTTCTATTTTTGTTAATGTTATTATAATATAATAATGAAATAATTAATAGCAAAAGTGTGTAATTTATTTCTTGTGTATTATGTGTGTTTTTGCCACAAAAAAAAACGTATGTCAATCTTTTGGCGAGCTAAAAGATCCCTGTCGCACTGTAGAAAGCTCAGCTTTAATTTACCGTTTTCTGACTAAAGCTAAATGTTCTGAATAAGACGTGAATCGATCTCCATTCACCAGTTCATCTGTTTGCGGACTTATTCAAGAAAACAGTCGCCTTTTGAACGACTGCCCGAGCGTAGGTAACTCGTTCCGGTTTTTATAACCGACTTCAAAAACGGAAGAGGTTAGAAATTCAATGCTATTTTTGTTTATGCTTATTACCTCAAAAGTGTTGATACTGTGTAAACCGATTTGGATGATACTGGCACACACACAAACATTTCACGCCTTTTAAATCCCAAAGCGGGATAGGCAGAGGTACTTGCTAAGCTCATGGTTCACCAAGCATTATTAAACCAACGTGGGTGCGCCCATCGCCGTTATAAGGTTCACACACGTTGATATTGGCAAATACGTCATAAATAATTTCAAAGAAAAGACTCGACTGGATTTTTTAAATTTCCGCTCTATTTATAGTCAGTAATTTGACTTTCATCATTTGACTGCATTTGAAATATCTTCTTTCCGATACAAAAATAATCATCAAAATCTGTTCATAAACAACGAAGTTCTCCACGATAAATCATAAATAAAACATATTATACGATCTATAATATATATTATAGATCGTATAATTATCATTTTTAGCATTATTATTAGCATATTATACGATCTATAATATATATTATAGATCGTATAATATGTTTTATTTATGATTTGAAACAAAAATGAGTCTTTCTATATAGAAAGATGAGTGAAACAAAAATGAGTCTTTCTATATAGAAAGACTCATTTTTGGTAGCCGCTTTAAATAAAT
>SJJU01015689.1:0-10539 GCA_012932125.1 Conopomorpha cramerella
GGCTGGACAAATCTTCAAAATGGGTCACAATTAAACAGGTCAATAGGCCACTAAATGTGACGGCTAAACATCCTTACTTCAGATTTTGTGACGCTACAGAGACTTAGATAATCGATTGAAAAAGTGTCCAGCCAGCTTGAAAAAGGCGTTTTCGCTGGTCTCTCAATCTCGGCCATGGAAGTGATTTTGACAAGTGTTTGTATATCAACGGCCGTCACAAATATTTGTGACAGCCATAGAGCCAAACGTTTTGTGATACTTACATCGGTTTAATAGAAACGTTGTTGGGCTCATCAATATGAACAACTGTTACTATGGCGACAATGTGGGGAAATGAAAAAGAAAATGTTTAATCCCCATATAAAATGTCATCGAGCGTCTGTGGTCCAGTTGGTCGGATACTTGACTTGTAACCGGGAGGTCGCGAGTTCGAGTCCAGCTACTGGACGTGTACCAATGGGACTCTTTCAGAGCCTATGTACGCAACGCAACGCTCGTGCGGTGAAGGACAACATCGTGATGAAACCCGCACACCACAAGGTGTGTGAAGCCTATAACGGCGATGGGCTCACCCCCTGTCACGTTGGGTTAAATACGCTTGGTTAACCGTGGGCATTTGCTTATTAAGCAAGTGCCTCTGCCTACCCCGCTTTGGGATTAGAAGGCGTGAAGTGTATTTAAAATGTCATCCTGTCCTGAGGCAAAAATTATAGTCTATTTTGTATGAAGATGAATTTCTTTTTTGGTCCTTTTACACTCAGTATATACTTATGAAGAGGTATTTTTTCTCGTTTTCTGACATAAGATTTTTTGGCGAAAGTTGGTCGGTATCATGGGCCGAGTGCTTTGAGACTTTACCGAGTTTACCTAACATTTTTAATTTGACATTACGTGCAACGTACTATACCTACTATTGCCTTATAGAATTCGTCCCTATATCGGTCAGTAATGTCAAAAATATTTTTTATGATAAAAAGTATGATGGGAGCCATAATTGCTTGCAAAACCTTTTATCCCGTTACAGCTATGTTTCATGTAATTGTCAAAATTGATATTGTGAGGTTTTCTAGTTGTCTCGAGCGAATCTGTAACTAACTGACAAGACTGTCAAATTAGTCATTCAAGTGTAGTTTATCACCTAAAAGGCCAGCAATCAGCAGGAGCGACGGGGCGGGCGGCGAGGACGGTGCTCGGTGAGGGCGCCGCCCTCCACAGCGGCACTACGCCCCAAAGCGCCGTGCGACTGATCCACTCTCTTGTGTTGGCTCCTACTGAAGCTGTGGATTCCGACGTCAGTGGGACTTCCGGGGCGGATGACAACTTGGCTGGTGAGGATTATGAAATGGTGGCGGGAGGAGTTGACACTCAGATCAACCAAACACATCTACATAACAGTCTCTTTTACACCAAAATGTATGGAAAATGCATACATGTATCCAAACTGTCACTTTTATTAAGAAAATTACAGTTTGGATGAAAATATATCGTTCTACAGAAGGGCCAGAAAATATGTCCCTTACTCTTGCATGTTTCTCATATTGCATAATGTAAACGTCAGTTTCAGATTGGAAGTCTGTAGATCGTTGTTTTTGATCGGAGGATTGAAATTTGGGCACAAAATAAGTTTTTGGCACTATTGGCACTACCTCAGACCAAACACAACTTAGACTTGCAAGCCGCGTACCCCTTCAGTCTGTCTCCGAATTAATGGAAAATGATGTACTTCTGGATCCAAACTGTCACTTATACCTACTAGTATTTTGACAGCTTGGATCCAGATTTACCCTGATACGCAGTAAGGGACAGAAGATATTTTTTCTTACTTTTCACTCCTGCATATTTTTCATGTCGTTGTCTCGTTTTATTTATTCTAAGCGCAAGTCTAGTTGTTTTTGGTCTGTGCCTATATGAAGAGGTAAACCTTTTTTTTTGTTTTTGACATTTTCCACAGAGTCCTGTGCAAAAATGGGGAATTGTCTTTGACGTTTTCGGGTGGAGAACTGTCATTACTGTCAAATTTTGCTTGGAAAATATGACAGTAATGACAGTTCTCCGCCCGAAAATCTGATAGGAAAACGTAAAAAAAAATTCCCCATTGTGTTGCTTTACCAAATAAATAAGCCAGAATATTTTTTTCAGACTTATTTTCTTTATTCTTTGCATAAAAAATATTTACAGCTACAGTTGGGGTTTCCCCCAAGGAACTGTGTTGGTATATATGAAATTGTTCTTGTACAAATAATTACTAAATATTATAATCTTGCCTCTACAGAGTGTAAAAGGACCCTGAGCATTAGTCAGGAATGTTATTCGACTCGTCAACATGAACAATTTTTACAATGCGGGGAAATAAATAAAAAAAAATCAATTCCCATAAATAAAAGGTCATCTCCCGAGGAAAAAACCTGTCTAAAAAATAAAAAAAAATTGCACATTTTCGCAACAGTAAAAGTTGTTCATCTCCGTACAAAATGTCAACTACCGAGGCAGAAAATTGTCTATTTTGTATGGAGACGAAAAAAAAATTGTTTTCGTTTCTCCCGCATTGTCGCCATAGTAATAGTTGTTCATATGGACAAGCTCAGCAACGTTTCTAAGACCATTGCTCGGGGTCCTTTTACACGCAATATACCCGCAGCGGCGAAATGTCCACGAAAATTTTCCCATAAAAAATCGCTTTGGTCTTATTTTTCTTTTCACGATTCTATAAGTGTTTGTCAAAACAATTCTAAATTTAACTGTTTCGTGCACACAACTTCAGACAGCAGGTGTTTTAGGTGCTATCACGCCGATGGGCGGGACGTGTCCTCGAAAGTGTTAACAATCCTTGACACGTTCCGCCTTCTCACGTGATAACAAACAGAACTTGTATTGCCTTTACCTAATTGAATGTCCCCGAAACTTATAGAGCGGGAAATTACCACAGTAGCAAGTCTATAAACAGAGCTAAATAACTTTGGACAGCTTGAAAACGTTTTGATAGTTAAGTTGATTACAGAGAGTAGGTAGTTATTTTAAGAATCGGAAATAGTTTGGTTGTGAACCCTATAACGGCGATGGGCTCACCCCCTCTCACGTTGGGTTAAATACGCTTGGTGAACCGTGAGCATTTGCTTATTAAGCAAGTGCCTCTGCCTACACCGCTTTGGGATTTAAAGGCGTGAAGTGTATTTTTTTTTTTATTTGTTTTTAATAGTTAGGTGACCTCTGTAGGAGTAGCTACGCGAGATTTAGGTATGCCTTGAACCATCGTTTTCTCGGAACTGGACTAGATAGGTAGGTGCGGTCGGCTAGTCTAGTCTAGCTATCTATCTATCTACAGGTAAGTAGGTAGTTCTTTGATTGAAATCGAGCCTTGTGGTGACGCGAATAGAATACATGTGTTACCACCCCAGTCCAAAGTTTCCCCTCGCGGGGGTCGTAAGAGCGACCGAAAGAACACTCCAGAGGACTGGCAGCAGCGTTCTCTGTGAGTTAAACCAAAACACCACTGCGCTCGCCAACCCTCCAAGGCCAATCGTGGCGGATATTGGCATTTCCCCTGCAAATTATCACGGAAATAATTGGGAGGACTGGGTGCATGTGTATCTGCATGATGAATGATTTAATCTAAAGACCGCCAAGAATTTCGACGTTGTAGGGTTCATTTAGAGTGATACTACACACTGCTACTACAGTTACTACAACATCGATCGATGGTGGAATGTATTAGTCGACGTCGATCGATAGCTTGTACTAAACCAATCGATCGACTAATAGACCGATCGTAGGTCGTTTGATCCTCATTCGACCGTCGACTAAGGATCGATCCATTGGTGTAGTAACATCCTTACTGATACTAATACTTACAAAGCTCCGACATTTGTGACAGCATTAATTTCTTCTGGGCTCGAGTTTTTCTGTAAATAAATTTACTCGTTAGCAGGGGCGTGCACTGGCTTTTACGACAAGGTAGGCAGCAATCCCCAAGGATTGACAATTTGACATCTATGTCTCACTTGTCTTAACAATATATAGGTACCTAGGTACTTATCTAATCACACACAAAACACAGGACCTTCGTCAGCCTATGTCGTGAGTACAACAAAAAAAGATCTAGCAATAACTCTATTATTAGGTCGGGTAACCAAAATACTAAGGTAGGCAGTCTTTTTGCCTATATGGTGTGCACGCCACTGCTCGTTAGATATTTATTGAAATGTTTATTCAGTAGCCCAAGTTTGTGGGTTAAAAGTGAACAACTTTTGCTATGACGACAATGCGGGGAAATGAAAATATTTTTTTTCGGCTTCATAGAAACTCCCGAGACAATTTTCTCTCTTAGGATATGACGTTTTGCTGCTCGAGGTCTTTTTTACATGCACTATGTACGGTCGAATTGAGAAACCTAGAAGTCTTCGGGAATTGACACATGTGAAATGGACTCTGTAAGGTCTACAGAAACAGTAGACTTCGTCTTAAAATGGTATTTCCGGATCAACTGTCATTACTGTCATACTTTCTAAACAAAGTTTGACAGTAATGACAGTTCTCCGCCCGAAACTCTGTCAGGAAAACGTCAAAGAAAATTCCCCAATCCGGGGCTTTACCAAAGCGGGAAAGAGAAGCGATTTCATACAATTAAACACAGCTCGTGGGTTGAGCGGGCTAGAACTGTATGAAAAATTTGCACACTCTCTCTTCTCTCTGCTTTGATGGAGACCCAGCCTAAGGCGCGAATTAAACTGAAAAGGCGTAAGGCGAAGGTTGCGGCGCAGGGATCTGGCTGCTTCGAAACTCTTCAATACAACTATAATAGTTTGTAGTGAGAGTCTAGTGAGCTAATCAAAGGTACCTATTACCTATTGCGACTTTTTCGGAGTATCGTTTCCGAACTATAGCTAACCCTTGCTCGGGGTCCATTTGCAGTAGATACTATAAGTGACACAAAACCACAATATTTCTATATAAATACTGTTATATCATGATTTAATACTCATGCATAACATTTGCCAAGCGGTAATATTCATACGCAACGAGAACATTAAGTCGATAATTCGGCGGCAGGTACATACATGAACGCGTTTCCGACTGAAGTGCTCGAATCATGCTCGAATATAGGTCCCTTCAGGAAATGAAGGCAATTAACTGTGACATCCTAGTTATAGGTTATAATAGGACTGATACGCAATTACAATGCAATATAAGACATAGGCATACATAATGAGTTAAGCTGGTATGATACTGGCTTAGCTGGCAATTAATGTTATTTTGCCAATACTGCATGTAAAAGGACCCCGAGCAATGGTCTTAGAAACATTGTTGGGTAGTAAAAGTTATTCATATTGACAAGCCCAACAACGTTTCTAAGACAATGAGAGGTTTTCTGACAGCTTCAAAAACGTCAAAAGTAGTTCTCAAACATCCCACGTGTGGCGCTAATCAGACACGGTATCAAGAAGAAACTCATTATTGAATTGTCAACAGAAAATAACACTATGAGATGACAACCCTGTCTAAGTAATGCCATCTATGGACATTTCTTAGAACTGCAATAAGGCACCTGTCAGAAAACTTGCTATTGCTCTGAATACGAAAACAATTTTTTTTCTCCATAGAAAATTGACAATTTTCTGCCTCGGTAGATGACATTTTGTAAAAAATTTGACGACTCCAACAACGTTTCTAAGACCATTGCCCGGAAATAAGTAGAAGATTTTTTGCCTCGGGAGATGACATGGGATAACATTTTTTTTTCATTTCCCTGCATTGTCGCCTTTTCTAAGAACATTTGACGGGGTTTTTGCGCTCTGTAGATAATATGTGTTGCATAAGATGCATACAATAATCACCTCAGTATTTGTTCGGCTCGCCACAACTCAGCCGTGAGTTGGTTCAATCGCGAACAGCAGCTGCCATCAGCTGGCTGGAGCATGTCTGCTGCGAATTTCAAGAAGTAAGGCAACAATTTGACAGAGACAAGAGAAAAAAGAAACTACTTCAACCGGTGCAAAGTACCGTTTAAAACCTAAAACTTAAAAACTTTCATTCGAAGAATATTTTGGGATTTCGAATAATCGGCGAAGAATTAAACTAAAAAATAATTTTAATCCAATGTTGATGCAGATACTAATATTATTACTCGCGTAACTTACATATTGCTTATAATTACAAACAATGTACACTTCAGAAAGACATGACAAGACATATATATAGACAACCAAGGCACTGCGATTGGTTGAAACAAGGTAAGTAGCACGATGTGTGACATAGCAGCCAATCAGAGAGCGTATTTACTCTATGTCGTGTCTTTCTTGACGCGCTTGCTAGGGCTGCATGTGGATATACCATTTACGCGAAATAAACGGTTTGCGTCTACTTTTATAGTGCGAGCCGCCAGGGTGTGGAATGACTTGCCAGAGTCTGTGTTTCCTGCGCAGTACAGACTGAAGGCCTTTCAAGTCGCGGGTGAATAGGTACCTAATGAACAAGTGTGCTCCATCGTAGATCACATCGCTGCTTAATATCAAACAGGATGGTGGTCAAAACCTAGTTAACTGTGTTTAAAAAAAAATGTCGGCGGCGGGAATCGAACCCGTGACCGTCGTCCTAGAGGCAGTAGCCCTGACCACTAATCCATGCCGGCCGTCAATATTACTAAGACCCCACGTTACGGGGAGTCAGGATCGCAGATTAATTAATTCATTGACACGCCTAAACATTAATAGGGATATCCATAGTCTGTTCCATTATTGGACTTCACGAATTCTAGGTACATCGACCGGGCCTAAAATGTTATCTGAAACAAGTCCCATCAAATAAAGCGTTTCGGTTAGGTGGCGTGAAATTCGGTCTATACCAGACCTTCCCAATGTCGGTGATAACGCCCCTTTCTGTGGATGATGCCCTCGTACTACGAAGTTGCATCACTCGTGCCCATGATTTCGTCACTTTCATTTCACTGTCGTCCGTAGGATTCTACGACACATACACACATCAAAAGTGTCTAGGGATCAAGTACATTTTAGAAGACTGCAATCAAGAATATATTTTACAAAAACTGAATTCATTCATAATAGATTCAAAATGTGGTGATAAGTCATTGATATAGGCATGGGGAATTAGGTAGGAGACAGTCAATCAATCCAGAAGATTACAGAAGATTACATTTGATTTAAATAAATTAGATTTTTTTTAGAGCTAAAATGCTCTTGATCCCTGACACTTTTGATGTGTGTACGTGTCGCTACGATTCCTGAGCGATGCAACTACCAGAGATTAGTAGACTTAGGCCCTTGTTGTAAAGTGTCTGAAGACCCAAAAATAAATAAAATCAATACATCATCATCATCATCATACTTGTCCACTGCTGGACATAGGCCTCTCGCGCCACTGTGTTCTGTTTTCGGCTTCTCGCATCCAGCTTCTGCCAAAATCACACAGGTACACTTAAATTTCACAAAGAAGTTATTTTATTTTTAAGGGAGTAAAAGAATCATCATCATTAGCCACATAACGTCCACTGCTAGATGAGGGTCTGACCCAATCATTTCCATAATCGTGGAGGGGGGAGGGGGATATGCGAATAATCGCCACGCTTGGCAGGCGGGTTGGCTACCGCAGTAAAAGAATGGATTGCGCTCAGAAAACTTTCACAGTGGGCACAAATAAGTTTGGGAACATCTGGTCTAGACTCATACCGTTATAATTAAGATTAAGATCCCCGTTAGCAATAAGGGCTCACCGATATTTGATACGTCCGTAGTTATTGCCTCAGGTTTATCTCCACTTGCTGTTCTCCACATATCTGAAATTAGCCACATTTTTGATGTTGAAAGGTAATTAATTATTATGTATTAAGTTAGCAAGTGCCTACTTGTATATCTATGGGTGTTTTCTTTTGCATCAATATTGCGGATATATTTTTTTCAGTGATAAAGTTTTATCAATACGTAGTGTTGTTAAACAAAGTCAGCGGTAGGCGACTTTGTCTGTCCGTCTATGTCTTTAAAACTATTTACGCAACGGATTTTAATGCGGTTACTTTTAATAGAAAGACTGATTCTTGAAGAATAAATACTGCTAAAAATATATACTGCTAACCAGGCAAACGTTGTTTTGCCAATATACATTATTAACAGTGTTTCACTGCTATAATTTGTAAGTATAGACTTCCACTCTCCTTTTTAACCCTCCTTTTAAAAAAATATTCTTATCTCCCGTAAACACCCTAAAAGAAACCTCTGTGCAAAATTTCAGGACTTTTACAGGAAATTTCAGGGACCAAGTGTTTGGGCTTGGTCTTGACGAGTCAGTGATGAATGAATCAGTCAGGATTTTGAGTTTTATATACTTAAATAGATTAATTTCTATTCTTCTCTCATGTTAAGATGACATACTACAATGAACTAACTACAATATTTCGTATCGTAAATCAAGTTTAAATAAAACTCACCGGATAATTCTAAAGCGATTAATAAAGCTATTAAAAGCAGGAGCGAGGCAAAAATCCCTGGAAACTTTGAACCTTGTTTTTCTCTATTTAATTTCGGGCGGGAAGTTTTGTTTTTGCTGCAGTGCCCGCTCTTGCACGAGCCGGGTAGGGGCATACAGTTTCGCTTCGATAATCTCCAGTCATTTTCGTCGAGGCAAGACTTTTCCCACTCTCCATTCGAGGGGTCATTCAGCTTTCCCCGTTTGTGAACTTTTCCTGGAATTCAAGATTGTTGTTTAGTACCGCGGTTTGTTCTGCTTGCAACTTGGACAAGTTTATGTAAGTTTTTAGTTTTTTTTTCTGCTGTTTATTTTTGTCGTGTCTCCAGTATTGGACGTGAGTTTGCTGACATGTTGATGATGAATAGTCCTGAGAATTCGTTGCATCGTCTCCAGCTACATATAAAAGGAATTTTCAAGCTCAGTATACGGATCACTTCGGTGCTTCAGTGACGTTTACGGTCCTCACTCGTAACTGGATTGGGCAAGCGGAATAAAGTAGAAGAAACAAAATGCGTCTCGGTAACGGGAGTCGGAGACCGAATTTTGCTGATAACGCCCAAAATATGCCAAGAGGTCAGGTAAGGAAAGCAGTACATGACAATGGTATTCCATAATAACTCACTTCAACCAGTAATATTTGACAGATATTTTACCTCCTCATTTTTAAGTAGGTTGAAAATAGAAATACACTCGAAAATATCTCACCGATTCTCGTACAGCCGTGGCTTAAACGGTGTGACCAGTTTTAACACAGCCTTGTTTACAATATGCTAAATAACATGTCTATTTCACGGGATATTTATATAACGACGTAGTCAGCTATGGTCGGCCGCTGGTTGACATTGACGTTATTTTTTCCTTACTCACTTTCAGTTTGCTTTGCAATTTCTTGTGAGATTTAACGGGTTAATGCGCCGTGAGATTCGGCGTGGTGATTAATAAAAGACCCCAATTTTCTGGGAATAGTATTTCTATTGTAATGCTTTATTTGGTTTCATTCATAGCGTTAGTTTTAGAGTCGTCCCGTCACTGAACTGTGAAGCGATTAATATGCGTTTGGACTTATTTTCTCGATTTGTTCTTTCTTACTATCAGATGGAAATACTTTACTTTTATTTAATTATGTCTTTACCTAATTACTCGTGTAAGAAAATAATTGTGTACTATGTTTTGATCGTATTTTGTATGGTTATAGATTTCGTAGAAATGTTACATATTCATTAAATTGAACACCGTTTTCTAGGAATATTCGGTGTGATTCTCCATTGAGTCAAAGGCATTGAAAATGCAACTTATTTTTTTACGTCATATTGATCATGTGAATAAAATTCTGATTCAGAAAACTTTGATTTGCGTTCCCTGATTGGTTTTTAAAATTTTCTTCTGAGTTCAGAGGAAAAATCTAATAGAAAGAGAAAAGAACCAACTTCCACTGCCCGCCCATACATTTTTTTAAGTTCCCCTCGATTTATCGGGTTTGCCAGCATCATGCCCAGATTTCATTTCATTATTATAGAACCTACTAGGAAATATCGGAATAAACGGACGGAGTTATCCGCGAACAGACATAAAAAATCGGTCGAATTGAGAAATAAGTACTCCTTGTGTGTGTGTATGCAAATGTACAGTCGGCTAAGAATATGGTCTCCACCCTAAGGAACAAATGAAATCAAATAAATGTCATTATTATAAATTTCACCCGCCTGCCAAGCGTGGCGATTATTGACATTTCCCTACAAATGATGATAGTAATCATTGAGGGAGGCTCCTCGTCCAGCAGTGGACGTCATGAGGCTAATGATGATGGTGGTGAATGAAATTTCGTTAGAAATTTTTTTCATCACTATGAACAAGTGTTCGACCACTATCCTGCCTGATGTTAAGCAGCGATGTGGTCTACGATAGAGCACATTGTTCATTAGGTACCTATTCACTCGCGACTTGAAGACCTTTATAGTCGGCGCCGGCGTCACGTAAGAAGCAAATTTTGACAGGTCGATTGACATGCGTTACCTGGACTGATAGTGTTGTACAATATTGGAAAGATTCGATTTATTTTAGAAT
>SJJU01015690.1:0-11404 GCA_012932125.1 Conopomorpha cramerella
AAAGGACAACTATAAGAAAACTTATCATTCCTACGGAAAAATCTAAGTTTCCCTCGGGAATATCAATTTTTTCCGGGATAAAAAGGTTTAATATTTAATCCAGAGTTCTAACTTTACGTATGCAAAATTTCAAAGCAATCAATCGGTTTAGCAGTTACGGCGTGAAAGCGGAACAAACAAATAAACTCGCTTTCCGATTAATAATATTAGTAAGGATAACACCAAATACAGAGCAGGACATTTCCAAAGCTTACGCGTGTAAGGGGAAACAGCTATACCCCATAACACCAAACATGGGTTGCCATGGGGAAAGAACGTATACTACCAGCATCAGAGAGCTTGAGAATTCTATAAGACGGTTTTGATTATTGTACTATGCTTGCTTTGGAGCAGCATTCAAATTTCGAGATCGATATAGAAATAAAAAAATGGGAAAAAGTAAGAATTTATTCTTTACGACAGAATTCATTTTACCTTAACAATGGACACGTACGTACCTAGACAGAGGCAAAATATCTGTAAATAATGACTAGTGAAACAAAATTACGCGACATCAGGTTCGATATTGATTTCATTCTTGAACTGCATCACCACTGGCACAGTAACACTGAGTCCAGCAGCCGAACTTACTTGCTACACTGCTTTCCACTCCGGCTTGCTAATCTTGTGCGCTAAGTCGGATTCCATGTGCCATTAAATGGAACAATCCGCCGATTTCCTTTACCCCTGAGCCCTCTGTTTGTAATGATAGTATGTGGTCATAGCTCAGCCGTTGAGTGAAAAGCTCGCAGGCACCGAAACAGTGACAGTACACAATGAGAAGGTACGAGAGCACTTTGAGTTTCATATTTAATTGGCACGCTTTTGATAGCCCCGCCCTCGAAAGATCGTGTGCGGAATATACAGGGAAACTTTTCCTAGTGACTGTGTTTTACTTTTGCCTGATACAACTAGTTACTTTAGTACAAAGAGAGTGTTAACCGTACACGCTCTAAAGTCCTTTTTGCTGTCGTACATACTTAGTTGCTGGCGTGTACATTTCTCACTTTGAATACAATATTGTTTTTTATCTTTTATCTTTAAACGAGCAATTCTTGTATATATATATATAATTGGAATCTCGGAAACGGCTGCACCGATTTTCATGAAATTTGGTATGTAGAGGGATTTGGGGGCGATAAATCGATCTAGCTAGGTTTAATTTTTAGAAAACATCTTTCCAACCGTGTTTTCGGGCATGAAAAATTGCTCAAATTGTTAATACGACTCTTACTGACATCTATTGCCGAGTAGTAATACTATGCTATACGTAGGATGGTGCGGGGGACGTTTTGGTTTTGAAGTAACTAGAGATGGGGTTATGAAAAAATCGAAGGAAAATAATCGATTTTTTTACTTCGAGCGAAGCTCGGTCGTCCAGGTACTTCATATTTAAAAAACAAATATTGCACAGAGAATACGCAAAGAGCGAGGTAAAACTTGTAGGCGCATTTTTTTATTTTATGCTGTGCAGTCAACAATTTCAATAGGAAATTTTTGCGGTAAATTCTCCGAGAACATGAAATGTCCGGAGCGCCTGTCGCCGGTTACGAATTTCAAAGATTTTTCAGCTAAAGCGAATAATATCGTGAGCACATACTTACACAGGCGATACAAGATACCTCGCACAAAATGACGGCATAACTGCGTAGCTTTGTTGGTACGCCACCCCTTTACCTCAAGTTGCTAGTGAACGCGTACCCTCCTATCAAATATGTGTTTTATTTTTATGAAGCATTCTTTTTCACGTTCATTCGACAAGTTTTCTTTGTATATCACTATCACTCTTGTGATCAGAAGAATCAACAAGTATGTACAAAAATGAATCGGCTGTATTTCTTCCGATACGGGGTACAAAGGCATAACAAAATGTTCAAGATCATTAAACATAGTATTAAACAAAGTCGCTTCCCGCTATCTGTCCCTATGTATGCTTAGATCTTTAAAACTACGCAACGGATTTTTATGCAATTTGCTTTAGACGATAGATTGATTTTCAGGGAAAGTTTATATGTGTGGACCCTATAACGGCGATGGGCTCACCCCCTGTCACGTTGGGTTAAATACGCTTGGTGAACCGTGGGTATTTGCCCTCTGCCTACTCCTCTTTGGGATTAAAGGCGTGAAGTGTATTTATTTATTTATTTATCTTTTACTAAAGACACAATACTTTATGAACACAACAGCTGCTGCCCGGCAACGTGAACACCTACATGACACGGAAGACAGTTCTCGAAGCACCGTTTGTCGCGTCGAAGCTGCGTTTCTACCCGTTCGCCGCACACCCGCGCACCGCCTGCATGCGTGTCGAAGTCTACGGCTGCCTCTGGAAACGTACGTACCTGGATATAACGAGGTGAACATCGGCTGGCGTAACTGGAGAATGTTTGTTCAAAAATTTAACAATATAATCTTCATACACTCCAGATACGGATAGTCTGGCTCGCGAAGTCCCGGGATCATGTACTTGTTGCCTTTGCGATGTGCTGAAATAATATGCGAATTGACTTTACTTCTTCTAAGCTGAGCGTCCCGACCCGCCAATTGGCGGGGTTTAAATTCAATTGTAACTCCACAGAAGCGCTGATATCGTACTCGGCCCCGAGAGGCGGCACCATGGCATCCATGGCCGGCGGTGCGAGGTTCGAGGACCTGGCGTATGACGGACTGACAAGAGAGAGCCGCATGATCAACGGCTTGGGACAAATGTCGGACTCGTTGTTAGGGCCAAATGATTTCGAACTGCCCGACCCCAACGACACCAGAGGTAATAACGGAAGTGCGGTTTTGTGGAAAAGAAAGTTCGCAATTTCGTTGAAATAAATAAAAAAACGTTACTGAGAGAAAAATAGACGAAGGACGGAGACGTAAGAGAAAGTGTAAAAATGAGAATGAAAAGAAAAATAAAAAAAAATTCTATAGCTTGAAATTCTTCTCAAAGTAATATTAGATTTTTTAATACTTGTAATGGTATCTGGCAATATAGTTATGTTAAAATAGCTGTCGAAAGCAAACGGATGCTAAAAAACTTTATTCGAAAACCGTTCCGAATAAAGCTTTATGAATACTATTAAAGAAATACATATGACATCGAAAAAACACATTTCAAACGTTCGAAATTCAGGACTTTTTTTTGCACGACTTTAAAACCGACCTTTACCATATAATCCAATATTTTCCCTCTAGTCAGTAAATACATTGGTGAAACCATATACACAGGTACTCGCTGGGTAGGATGGAACAAGACCACGACGCAGCGCGACGAAGTGGAGCTGACCTTCAACTTCACCAGCACCAGGATCTTCCACCACGTGGACCTGCACACCAACAATATGTTCACCAAGGACGTCCAAGTAAGACATTGATTATATTTTCATGATTGTGATGATAATGGTGACGTCAACGTGATGATGCTATGCGACAGTTGAGTAGTTATTAATTATCTGCGCTTGACTTTGTTATAATTATATTGGAACCTCATAATTTAGAATCGGGTCGCACCTAAATTCTGAGGTTCACTTAGGTTTCTTTTTCATAACCAAATAAATTAATGTGTGTTTCCAGGAAATAGAATTACAGGTACTTTTAAGACAGGAGAATATTTTTTTACTAATAACTAAAGTTATACTTTGTCTCACTCATACAGTGTTTTGTCCTTGTCTGACAGTCAATGGTGGCGGACTTTGTCCTGATCTAAAAAAAACTTTAAAGTAGGCAAAAGACAAAGCACCGTGTATATCTTTTGTTATTAGCTGGGATCGTAAAATGCGAGCAATCTATAATATGAACTTCTTCTTTTGAGTTTTGGTCAATGTTTTGGGTCAAGTGACACAAACGCTGACGAACTGTTACAAGTTTTCTTCCACTTTGGCTCGCATTTTTCGTTCCTTGATTATTAGCTACACGTCCAGAAACTGAAACTCATGTGCCGTCTCCCCCAGCTGTTCAAAGAGGCTGAAGTGTACTTCTCCCTGGAGGGTGAGAGGTGGCAGGAAGACTACATCACCTACGAGCCCAAGCAGGACCGCGTGGCCGAACACGCGAGGATCGTCCACGTCGACCTGGAGAACCGCACCGCTCGACACGTCATGATCAGGCTCAAGTTCCAGAACGAATGGATCCTTATCAGCGAGATCACCTTCAAATCTGGTAAGTAGGCATGTTACTTAATAACGAATTATCACATATTATTCGACTGGAGTACATGCAACTCTACACACTGAATTACGAGTAAAGTTGGAAAAGTCCCGCAAGCGCCTCGATTCATCAACATCAACATACACTTGTCCACTACTGGACATAGGCCTTTCCACTGTGATCTGTTTTCGGCTTCTCGCATACAGCCTCTGCCAGCCATCCTGCGCATATCATCAGTCCATCTTGCCCGAGGGCGTTTGCCGAGACGCCGTCTTCTTTCGAGAACTCGTTTGCCCCAACGGTCGTCGGTTCTACGGCTAATATGACACAGCCCACTGCCACTTTAGCTTGCTAAACCCATGAGACATGTCGATAACTTTAATTCTCTGTCGGATCACTTCCATTTTACTTACTTATTAAAAGTTTTACGCATTATAAAGTTACACCGTGATTTGATTCTTTATATCATGTACATTTTTCAAAGGTCGACAAAATATGTGTGATGATGCAACAAGGAAAAATAGGAATACGTCGATCTGAGACACCACACAAAAGCCTACTCGTCTTATACTGTCTTAAGCCATGTTAATTCACTATCGGGGGACAGTTTTGGTGTTCCATCCCATTCATCGTTCACGACGTTCCTTCTCTTATAACATTCCACTCGTTCTTCTAAATCTAATCATTTTTTTTAATCTTCCTATTATCCTATCATTGAAAAGGAGTGTACGTTTTCTATAGAATTGTAATACGTACATTTCTAGGGACTCAGAAACCATTCCAGCAACTGCCAATCTGGCTTCGTCTAATCCCCCCGCAAAGATATGATTGAAATCTCTTAGGAAAATTATTATGAAGTTTCAGGCCTTTAATCTCGAAAAGAATTGTACTCTTTAGCAAAAAAAAAAAAGTTATTGAGTAAGTAATAGCGATTAAGAGATTAAAAACAAGTAAGTTTAGAAGGGTAGATAGGATTCAAGAGATTCGCCTAATCGTTAGGTATTGCTTCTTTTCTTTTTCACTATTTTTTCTCATCAACTTGAAAGCATCTAAAGGATTGTTCAAAACGCTTACCTAGATAATATTGTTGAAAAAAAAAACCCTAAGCTGCGTGGCCAAGAGGCAGAAAAATCCAATTGAAACTGAATGAACGAACTTCAAACACTCGAAATTTGTACATTTTATATAAGAAATTGAGTCACGACGAACTGTGATAATTTATTTGACATCCGCAACGTAGAGACGGCGGCGGCGGCGGGAGTGGGCTGTTCTCCAATCAGCGATAGATGGACCCAAACACGCCGCAGCGCCAGCTACCGAATCAAAAATACTTTCACTAAACAAATAAATCGAGAAAATTACTTCAGAGCGCGACGAAAGCGCCCCGGGAACATCGCATTTCCTTATTTTTTCCTCGATAGGTAACAGTACCTACTCCTTGATCTAACATCCCCATTACTGAATGTAGCGCACTTATCTCTATCGAGCACTCGCGGTCATTTTTCAAAATTTTATCTTTTCACTAATTAATCCTTGGCTCTTTTGAGGTAATCGCCTCCGAGTGATAAATTTCTTATTTCGTCTCTTTAGAAATTGGAGACCACTAATTGGATGGGCTTTGATCTTGATTATAACGGTTTCGGGAGGCGCCCCTCACGCGCTCGTGTCGAACCAACGAAATCATTTTCTCATTTCGCTGAAGGATCGCGCCTATTTGACCGTGTGTATATTCTTACATCTATATTTTTGTAGGTGAACTCGAAATTAACTGAAGCAATTATTAAGGAAATAACATCATTTCGATTTAAAAGAAAAAATCAATTAGTAAAAACAACATAGAAACTTTCGAAATATCAAATTAAAAATACGGTGAACCGTGTAAAATAACCGCAAAAAGAAAAATAATTTACAGACTGTGTATTTTGTGTAAGTCTGAAACACTTCTAAAACTACGCACTACAGAAGGAAGCTAGGTCTTCTGTAGTTCTGGTCCAGGTTAGTCCCCTCGCATGACATGACCCTTATCGTCTATCCGTGATATTGCTGGTTCCCCGCTGATACCCTGGGGGTTCTGTCTCAAACTGGCACGGCCTGTCGCGCGATGCCAAAGCCGCTTTAAAGATTAACCTCCTTTGTTATATACATATACAATGCAGGGTTGGGACGAGAGATGACTTACAATTAACCGCAACGTTGACATAAACAAAATATGAAAAGGACCTTTGCCAGCGAAGTGGCGGAAGGTTAGATCCTTGGACCAGAAACCGATAAGGTCGTCTTTTCGCAATCTCATCGTCTATTTTAAATGTGCAGGTTTTTTTCTTTTAATTCTACTAGCTTCGCAGTTTTTGCAAAAATAGTACATTTCTGAACATTAAAGAAAAGTGGAATCTATACCATTAATGTAAGAGACAAGTTTTGATTTTTTAGTTTGTTTCTTTGAATTGAATAGATTACGAAACTACTGGACAGATTTGAAAAAGTCTTTCACTGTTGGAAAGCTACATTATTTTTGAGTAACATAGGCTACATTACACATCCCCAAATTCACACGGGAACTAAAAGCGAATCTATATAATAAACTACTGGCAATGTTACCCACAGTTTACCTTGCCAGTAGTATTATATTCCAGGTTTATATCCAACTCGTTGCCAAGTTCTGTCAAAATCCAAACAGTAATATTTGCGTGAAAGCGTAACAAACTTACTGCCGGCTTCATATAAGCAGCGATGTGGTCTACAATGGAGCGCACTTGTCCATTAGGTACCTATTTACCCCAGTGACTTGAAAACAATCTTACTGTACTGCGCAGGAAACACAGACAGCACATTATTCCACATCCTGGCGGTTATTATAAAAGGTACACACGTCAAAAGTGTCTAGGGATCAAGTACATTTTAGAAGATTGCAACCAAGAATATATTTTACAAAAACTTAACTACTTAAACTTAATAATTTATTCAAAACGTGGTGATAAGTCAGTGATACAGGCATGGGGAATTAGGTGGGAGACCAATCCAGAAGATTATATTTGATTTAAATAAATTAGATTTTTATTTAGAGCTAAAAATGTTCTCGATCCCTAGACACTTTCGATGTGTGTAGTCAAAACATGAAAATTCATAATTAAAACTGCAACCACCCACTCATCAAGCTTGAACCGATGAAAACATCTATCTATAAATACATGAATATATATTATGGACTACCCACATGTCCATTAGCATCAGTACGCAACATAATAATTATTATTAAGTAGTCTCTAGTGCAAAGTCAAAATATTTACAATAAACTTCATCAATCCGCTCTCCCACAAAGCACTCATGCCCTGTTGTCTATTCAACATATCTATAGCAAAATGGACGGCATTATTCAGTATAATAAGTGGACGTAGTTACCAGTAGCGTACACAAAATATTGGCAAAAAGACACTGCCTACCTTAGTATTTTGGCTACCCGACCTAATGATAGAGTTAATGCTAGATCCTTTTTTGTTGTACTCGCGACATAGGCTAACGTAGGCCCTGTGTTTTGTGGGTGAGTAGATAAGTAAGTGTTCCGTAACGACAAGTTACCTATACATAGGTGTCAATCCTTGGGGATTACTGCCTACCTTGTCGTAAAAGCAAGTGCACGCCACACTGTTGTCTGCTATATATATTTTTGGGCGTTTTTTGCAAGTTCAAATAAGGCAACGCAATGCTCATGAGGGGAAACATAACAGCCAGGGGTAAAATAACTGTGAACGGTATATAAAACTGATACTCCCGTCATATAAACATGAAAGACATTTTCATAGGAATATGTGATTCATTGCTCACAGCTTCAGGACCACTTAAGGACGATTCTTCTTCGCCCAAAGCACAAAGTCAATAATCGTGTCATTTCTCCTATTTATGCCAGTCTATCTGTAAAAAATACTGACAGATTGAATCAGTTTGTCATTAGATAGGTAGACTACTCTGATTCGGGTGCAATGGAAAAAATTGTATGGACACTCGCGGTAAAAGTTTGCAAAGTTTCCAATTATTACGTTTTGACAGTTGCCTCGGTTCGAAAAGGAACTATGATGAATAAAATTTTTAAGGGTAGGCTTTTTGCGCTTTTGATACTTTTCCGTGCCTTTCCACACTAGAAGAGCTTGACAACGCAAGTCTTAAGGTATTACGTTGTGTGTGGAATACAGGCCCCGTACCATGAGGCTTCAAAGTAATTTTGTTTACGTTGTGTGACAGTGACGGCGCAATACCACTCGTCTAGCTGTATCCCTGTCGCACAGCGAGAACGCGGTTACTCATAGTACGGGGCCAAGCTGTGTGTCCGCTACTACTTTTTTTTTTTAAGTAACCCCGCGTCAAATGTGCACTTTCAGCCTACGTGAGAAGAATGCACTAACATTGTAACGCCATCGTTATTCTTATTTATTATATGTCCAGGGTTATTTTATGCTTTTTTTTTTCTTTTTTTGACGGCTCCTCCTTTTGTGAACGTAACCTATTTTTGCCAGTTGTTATTTTTTTTATTAAGGTATCGGAATTGTTTTTTTTTTTTACTGTGTACTATAAATTAATTTTTTGTTCGTTCGCTTTTTTTACACCTATAACCACGAAAAGTATCTAATGTAGACATCAAACTAAATCATCATCATCATCATCATCATCAAGCCATACTTGTCCACTGCTGGACATAGGCCTAAACTAAATAAGGTGTATTTACTACCTTTTTGTGTAAAACGACTTTGTAAATGGTATTAAATTTTAAAACGGGTATTATAGCGCGAACATTAGCTAAAGATAAGCATTCAGCTTAACTTCGTTGTTTTCTTTGTACTCGTTTTAAACTTTTAATAAAATGAGGCCGTCAGCGCTAAAGTGCCCTAAGTTTTTAATATTCCGACTTAAGTACTTCGTAAATTTACTAAAAATCTGTTAAATTAAAATCATTCATGTCAAAGAATCCTAAATTTTAATTACCAAAACATAAACATTTGGACAATAATAAGCTTTCATAAAATATCTACACACATAAGTCAAACTCGTTATTCTAAACACTTCTATATCTCCATACTGATTGGTCTAGGGTTAGGCTACTTTAGCGCTGAAGGCCACAAATGTTTCTTTAAAAAAATGGTTTGTAAATGTTTACTACCTACTAAGGTCTTCAAGTCGCGAGTGAATAGGTACCTTCTAAACAAGTGTGCTCCATCGTAGACCACATCGCTGCTTAACATCAGGCAGGATGGTGATCAAACGCTTGTTCATAGTGATTAAAAAAACGAAAAACCTACCAGTGCCTAGAAGCTAGGGGTAAGCCGGTAGTACAAGACAAGCCTATGCCAGACACATTAACAAATATTTCCAAGGAAATTAAGTAGCGTAGGGACTTATTATAGCTCAAATAAGTAAGACAAATATAAAAATCTAAATAAGCATTGGTTAAGTGCCTATTTTTCACTACCGGCTTAGTCACTACTACCTACTAAGCCGCTTAGCATTGAATACACTAAAAGCTAATTAATACTACTAGCTTTTTTGTAATTGACATACAGTTAAATAAGAATAACAAAAAGAGGTATATAACAGAATATTATACACTTCACGCATTTGAATCCCAAAGCGGGATAGGCAGAGGCAATTACTAAGCTAACTAATGCCCACGACCACCAAGCGTATTTAAACCCAACGTGACAGGGGAAGAGCCCATCGCCGTTGTAAGGTTCGCAAAATTAAGAAAGAAAGAACGATAGTTTTAATAAATAAATAAATGTTTTACAAGAACACACACATTGCCTTCACCCGTTAAGTAGCTAAAGCACTTGTGTTATGGAAATCAGACAACGAGATATATTTACTTATATATTTTTTCACATACTTGTATAAATAAAACACCCAGACACATCCAACAAGTACTTAAAATATCATCACCCAAGCACCTGTCAGCGGTGGGAATCGACCCACGACCCTACCTACGGAGCAGAGGCAGACATGCTGACCACTACACCAATGGGCATACATTTAATGCAAAATTGAATCTTAATGAGCGTGCCGGAAACTGGGCGTTAGTCATTAGAGTTGTAAAAAATATTTACCTACAATATCATTCGATATTCAAAGCGCGAAGCGCGAATACTCCCAGTACAAGTTTTTTCTCTTTTTTTTTCAATAGCGTCTACAATGGCTATGTTCGATGTGGAGCGCATGCACCTTACTCATGGTGAACCAATATTTTGTATAGAACATACCACCTTATAATTACGTCATTAGAGATCATTTCAGTTTACTAGCGGAATTAATTTCCCGTTGCTGGAAAATTTTCCTATATAGGTAACGATGGCTTAGGGATAATAATTTGAAACATTACCCGAACTTTGTTACCTGAAGAGCGTACGATAATGAGTGGGCGCGCGAGTGTACGTTTCCCTTTAACTCATTAATGATTATACTTGAGCGAAATCGGGCTTAAAAGCTTTGCAGTCAAGACATTTCCGGGCTTAGAGTCCCTTGCGAAATTATCAGGATTATTATTATTATAACAAATATACAGGTATAGGGGTGGTCGTACAACCCTCACGTCCTGTCACAAATTGAAAGGGTAACCTGTATTTAATCCATCACGGCGCGTCCGAGTTGAAATACTATATGACTATTTGGTGAGGGTTAAAAATACAGTACCTATGAAAGTAAAAAAAAAACTTGCCAACGTGTCTGTCATTCCCAATATTCCGAAGGTCCGACGCGGGAGGATCTTTTTAAGGGAATAGGGTAGGGCGTGGTGAAATATAACACTTTTTTCTACTTAGAATGCCGTGTAATTTTTTTTTTTCGGAATACATTATGGATGCCCAGGTCGGCTTGTTCCTCATCTATCCCATCTGGCCATCGCAACCAGTTGGGATAGATAGATTTTTTTTCCATTCTTCCCAACTTGCAAAAACCTTGTACAGTCAAGGTACATAATGTATTATGTAATTATTATTTGTTTTAAATAAGAAGTAGAATAGGTATTTAAGTTTTATTTATCTATTAAAAATACAGTGATAAAAGTTTTTTCTTTAACTTTAGCGAAGTTGGGAAGAATGGAAAAATATCCATCTATGCGATGGCCAGTTGGGATAATCCCACCACCACCCAAGCCCTACCTGCCTCTCGGCGTACGGGCCATTCTCTGGAGACGTGCGCATTTACATGCTTTTGCCTCTTTTCAACGCACACGTTTTCTTGACTCCAT
>SJJU01015700.1:0-16718 GCA_012932125.1 Conopomorpha cramerella
ATATAGATTGCCAATAACTATTAGTTGGGGTTTAGTCCAGGTACAGTTGCGGTATTGACATCCTCGACAGCTGTAGATAAATTGACAGAGATACGCGTTTGTAATGAACTTGAACTTATGTATCGAGGAAACGACGAGCTCATATTAATGAACCGAATGTTATGTACATTAATTGAGGCGGACGGGGAATGCGCACGCGCAATTATTTTGTGCGGCGCGATATCGGCGTTCATTAAGTTTATTGTAATTAAAATTAACTATATGTAATGTCTTTGGACTATTGGAGTTTTATGTATTAATATATATATATGGAAAATACTTTACAGCTTATGTTTATATCTTATCGGTTTAGAGTTCTATAATTGCCAACATAAATATAATCCTAGATAGGAGATCCTAATCCTAATCTAGTGCAAAAAAATATGTTTTTTATATTTCCGTTTTAGAACACAACCTTAAAAAAATGTACTTGACGCCTTTTAATCCTAAAGCGGGGTAGGCAGAGGCACTTGCTAAGCAAATGGGCCGGTTCACCAAGCGTGTTTCACCCAACGTGACAAGGGGTTAGCCCATCGCCGTTATAGGGTTCACACACCTTGTGGTGTGCGGGTTTCATCACGATGTTTTCCTTCACCGCACGAGCGTTGCGTTGCATACATAAGCTCTGAAAAAGAGTCCAATTGGTACACATCCAGTAGCCGGACTCGAAACGACGTCCTCCTGGTTGCAAGTCAAGTATTTTTTACATTTACCCTTTCGGTATAAGTATGAATCAGTGAGTACCTCTGTACACTGGTGCACTGGCACGCGCTCTGGCTTTTACGACAAGGTAGGCAGGAACCCTCACGGATTGACACATTTGTATAGGTAACTTGTCTTTACGAAATATAGGTAGGTACCCTATCTACTCACCCGCAAAACACAGGACCTTCGTTAGCCTATGTCGTGAATACAACAAAGAAGATCTAGCAACAACTCTATTATTAGGTCGGGTAGCCAAAATCTAAGATAGGCAGTGTCTTTGTGCCTAAACAGTGTGCACGCAACTGGTATGTATGTCAAAGCTCATTTTATTTATGCAAAAGTATGAGTATAGACATAGAAATACGAATACGCGGAAATTATTGAAAATATATTTTATGTATAAAAAAAAACACGTACTCACAGAGAGCTGACATTTCGACCTTATCGTACCACGCTGACTGTACATCAATAATCCTGCACACGTCAAATTATTCATTTATTTTTATTGCTTTTGAATAATCCTTGTAATTTTGTTCATCGATTCACACCAGCAAACCTTGATCCTTACAGCTTTACACACTGCATAGCATGCCAGCTCGTTTTCATGCCGCAAATGTTTATTTGAAACTGTCCACACGTAAGCGTAAACACGTAGCAATAAAAAGATATAAATTAAACAAAAATATATAATAACAAAGCATAAACGAATGTAGCGTGATCGGAAACATTTGTGTGCGGCTAATCCCGTATTTGATTTATTAATTAACTCAACGTACATAGCCTTTACATGAATTATGAGCATTTGTTGAGAATAGCCCGTCTATTGGAATACGTTGATTAATGGAAAGATAGGGGCTTGGAATGGCTTTGATGAGGCGATGTATTTAATTCTGGTTATTTATACTAGTTGAACAGAAAATTGGGAATCGTTACATACACACATCAAAAGTGTATAGGGATCAAGAACATTTTTAGCTCTAAAATAAAATCTAATTTATTTATATCAAATCTAATCTTCTGGATTGGTCTCCTACATAATTCCCCATGCCTGTATCAATGACTTATCACCACATTTTGAATAAATTTTGAATGAATTCAGTTTTTGTAAAATATATTCTTGATTGCAATCTTCTAAAATGTACTTGATCCCTAGACACTTTTGATTGTGTGTCGTATAAACCAAAGACGTTTCCCGCCGTCTGTCCCTATTTATGCTTAGATCTTTAAAACTACGCAACGGATTCTGATGCGGTTTGCTTTAGTAGATAGAGTGATTCTTGAGCAAGGTTTATATGTATAATACATGCATGTAATAGTAGAGAAAAAATGTAAATAATGTATATTGGCGAAGCAACGTTTGCCGGGTCAGCTACACACATCAAAAATGTCTAGGGATCAAGTACATTTACGGTACAAGTACACAGACAGTCGTGAAGTGTATGTAGGTATCAGCGGCGTGCACACCATATAGGCAAAAAGACACTGCCTATCGTAATATTGTACCTTCCCGACCTAAAAATTATTGCCTAAATCTTTTTTTGTTAACTCACGACAGTGGCTAAGGAAGGTCTTGTGTTTTGTAGGTTACCTATATTTCGTAAAGACAAGTTACCTATACATAGATGTCAATCCTTGGGGATTACTGCCTACATTGTAGTAAAAGCCAATACACGCCATTGGTAGGTACGTGGTCACACAAACATGTGAAAAAAACTTTGTTACGGAAAATACGTAGTTATAAGTACTATTGATATAGCTATCATTTGCTGAGTAAGAACAAGTGTCCGGATCAAAAGCCCGAAGTCATCTGGTATTGTAGGATGCACACATTAGACATTATACGGTACATTAGTAACCGTAGTGCTACTATGAAAAAACATGTCTAATAATAAAATAGAGCCCTACAACAAAGTTTGCAGTGAGATATAATAAACTAGTGAACGCCCCGCGATTTATTTCGCGTAGTTTAGCAGTACCTGCATCCCACAAGCGTCTAACTTGAGCGGTTTAGATTTGTCATATAAAAAGTATTTTCCCGTTCCCGAGGGAATTTATGGGATTCCTTTCTCAGTGCACCCCTACGGTACCTAAGCTACGTCGGTTCCAAATTTCAAGTGTCTACGTTTAGCCGTTTGGACTGTGCGTTGATATGTCAGGCAGTCAGTCAGTAATTCAGTCAGCTTTTCCTTTTATATATTTAGATAAGGTATTTTTTGAATATTTTCTTATTTAGGAACTTTAGCCCCAAAGCGACTACGTGAGTCCCATCTTAACTTAATGTTAATATAGAAAATTCTTGCCTAGCTTCTTAGTCTAAACAAAAACATCACACATCTTAACTTAGCTGAATATTTTTATGGAGTATTTTTCGCGAAACATCAAAAGTAACAGTGTCCCATCAAAAAAGCACGTCCGGCTCGATTGAATGTAAAATGTCGAACAAAAAGTTTGTTATTTTCAAAACATTGTGCGTGCGTGAAATGCTGTCGCTTGCGCTATTATGTCACACGCGTAAATCACGATATTGCGCCGGAGTGATGTCGCCTTTTGCACAAAATGATCTATCACACAACTCCGTGAAAAACGGTCACTACTCAAAAATCAATCTTATCTCTTATCCCATACATCTTCTTTTCCAAACGAGGTCAACCATCAACAATTGTCGGTTTTCGAAGCGCATTGTTTGAAAAGCAGTAAATTACAAATGACAATGCGTCGCTACAATACAGCCAAAAAAAAAATGTTATCGCAGATTTTATGAATTTTAAAGTTATATAAAAACACGTGAATGGATGTGTCTTTTTGGGTCTTAATGTCACCAGATGAACCGATACAATTAAAAAAGGGACATTTTTTTTTTCGCGCAAAACAACGCTAAGGATGCTGTTGAGTTTATTGAAGTTGGTATTATGAATGAATGAGCACTAAAACATCAAAAGTGTCTAGGGATCAAGAACATTTTGAGCTCCAAAAAAAATACTAATTTATTTGAATCTAATCTAATCTTCTGGATTGGTCTCCCACCTAATTCCCCATGCCTGTATCAATTACCATTTTGAATAAATTATGAATGAATTCAGTTTTTGTAAAATATATTCTTGATTGCAATCTTCTAAAATGTACTTGATCCCTAGACACTTTTGATGTGTGGACATAAAAAATTACAACAATGTAGGTTATTAAGTAGTTTAGTTAGATTTTTTAAAACAGGAATTCTAAAATGTATTATTTATTGTAATTAAGGCTAGAAAGAACAGTGACTATTACTTAAAACCGTCAGTTGGTTCTTCGATTACCTAACACAAATGGAACATCTAAATGTATAGTAAACAAAATCAGTAAGTAGGTGAATATTACGTATATTACACTCAATAGATTGCGTAATAAATACCAATAATTAATTCAATTTAATAAAATTGACTCTTATGTTCAGCTTTAGAGCCGACAATTCTGCCACAAACCACATAGCAATAATGAAGTAACCGAAACATGTGTACTAATTGATAATTTAATTATGTATTCAATCCATCAATTATTTTTTAACAGTCGAGGAGTAACTAATATCGAAAGTTTTTTTTATAACTTAAGAAAGCTACTTTTTAAACTAAATTAATCGTATATTTAGTTTTGTTAATTCATTTGAATAGTAATACAAAGCCTACTTCCTATGAAAATGATAATGTTCTATATCTCATTTTCGCTACTTTGCATGTGAAGGAAAGAGTTACTAATAAGATCCCTTTTAGAGTGTGAGATGGTGCCTCTAGCGCCATCTGTTGGCCGACGCACCGCACCATATTTTTAGGTTAGGAATGATTAAAAATGTGTTATTTTTATAAATTCAATGGCGATGAACAAAAGTAACATTAATAATTTACTTCAGATATTATTTTAAATGATAGCTTCATTATTATTTTTTAGTATTAGTCACTTTGACGTCTTTGTTTTGATACAGACGCCTCGTTGACAAACATTACAATATACTTTTAATAAAGACAGTATTAAACCTTGTTCAAGGGCAACTGTGACTCCACAGTAATTGAAATAAATAAATAATAAAGTGAATTGAACTTACAGTGTAGTTTAGAATGAGGATTTACAGGAAATTGTTTTAATTTGCAACACGAAAGTGGTTGTGACTCGGCTCACACGCGGCGGCGGCGAAACTGGCGTCTGTGCTTACTTCACGTCGATCCGTTCAGAAATTGTCCGGCTAGAACGTTTTAAAGTACACATTGTAAAGTAAAAGTAAACTTATTTACTACAAAAAAAAGGTAGGGACCTATTTATTAAACTGTTTACGGTACTGAGCTATTGTGTAATACAATTTATCTAATTTTGTAATATGTTTTGTGAGCGCCATAGGCGAAGTTAGTTCGGACAATTATCCGTCAGAGGGCGTTTTTAGTACTTAGTACGTAAAATGTATAAAATAACTTGAATGAAATGAAGACAAGCGGAAACTTGAGCAACCTAGTTATAATTATAATATTTTAGAATAATTTTGAACCCACATTTTTTTCTGAAGAAAATTTCAAAAAAACCCACATGCGCTTGGGAAAAGACGGCACGCTGTGATATATAATTAGGTGGTTTTATTGTCTTTCTAAATATAATATACATATAAGTACTCTCTAATATAACTCTTATTATGATGTTTTTGACATATGCCCCTAAAAGTGCGTTTACAAGATGGCGTTACTGTTGTACCCATTCCGAATAGGTATACTGGAAATCTTGATACATATTGTGCAAAGTTTAGATACACTGTATTTTAATATTTACCCATTGTGTGAGAAACACTTATGTGTTATATATTATAATTCGGTACCTTTACAAATAAATATATATTTTTTGTGGTGTATCCGGACAAGTAGGCAGACGTACATACCTAACCTATCTACCAACGGGAGTTGTGAATTTCATTAAAAGTTGCCGCAAAGCCTGATCATCCAGGCCCCGGGTAATCCCCACTGTGTCCCACTCGTCCCCACCACTCGGACGACGTCAACGAGCCAAGTTAGATTGCGCACAGTCGGAGTCACACGTTATCTGCTCTAAAAGTATATTTTTTTGGTGTAAAGCTACTGGCTGCAGTGTTTTTTAAACTATTTTTTATACTCTTTTCTATTATCTAATATTAACCTGTCATATTTTTGTAAACATGTCTTTTTGGCATTGTGTTTGTCATTATCATTCTGTGACATTTTTCCGATACAAAATCTATATATATAAAACAAAGACGGGTTTGTTACAACACTTATAACTCAAGAACGAATCAACCGATTAGGCAGAAAATTTGTGGGGACGTAGCTTAGAACCAGGAGAATAACATAGGATGCTTTTTAACCCGTTCCTGTGGGACTTAGTGCAGTATAGAGGGTGCTATAGTTTGTATGACATACTGAAACTACGCGAATGAAATCGCGGGGCGTCCACTAGTACATCATAAAAAAGACTATTTTATTTCTTTTAAAATCTATAGTAATTAAATTAGTAGTAAAAGTGACAGTTTGCATCCAGACGCACATCATTTTCCATACATTTTGTGGAAAAGAGACATACTGAGGATTATTATTATATATTATCTAGTTATGTTTGGGCTGAGTGAAGTAACGTAGTTTCCTTCTTTCTTTTCCATTATGCTTGACAAAAAAAAATATCTATGGATATGTCTTATGCAATGACTCTTTTTACAGTACTTATCTACCTACTAAGTCTGTGTTTTATCTGGGATTACTTATAATAAGCATTCCTTCCATCATTGCTTCTTAGTTCATAAACATTTATTTGTTACAATATCACTGATAAATATTCTGCCAGTATAAGTTCTTGTAGCTACGTATTCAAAGGTTAACCGTCCAATTACGTGCAAAAAAACTCTTCAAAACTGTCAATTTGGAATTTACTATTTGACAGATGTCTAATACACAAACTGTTATAAACTGAGACACTAAAATTACTAGTGTCACTAGATAAAAAGTCGAAACAAAAACACACTTTTTATTTGTTTTCGTATTGCGTCTTTCGATTAAAGATGGCGTCCGATAAGAGCGGACAATTGATTGCGCGCGCGCAGCAAGGTCGCGGCGACATGTCACACGGCGCGGTGTCACCGTGACTGACAGGTGACACTTGACAGGTGACAGATGCGTCGGACACTGATAACCTGAGCTTGAGTGCCTACTATCACGAAATTTATGCAGTTTTTCGTTTTTATGTTTTTTATTATACTAAACATAGACTTAATTATTAATAATTTTATGTGTACTGTATTTACAGAGTGTGTTTTTTACATAATTATATTATAGTAGTATTATAGTGGACCTGACAGACGTTGTTCTGTCATAACCTCCAGGGCCTGGGTCCAGCAGTGGATGACAATTTTTTAAATAGAGAAATATAAACTATCCTATCTCTCAAATTGACGAAGTTACATGTAAATGCCAACTTTAGTGAATATCGGTAGCCTTGGAATTAATAATATTAAGATGTAGTTGAGTTCATGTGGAACAAACATCATGACACTGGATTTTTATATATTAAGATGTAGTGTATTGTAGTTTGTAGAAATCGTGAAACCAAATTAAACAGTCTAAGGAATAAGTCAATGCAGAGAATAAAATAATAATTTGTTGCTGTAATGTTGGGACAACGAAATACAAACTTTATTTGGATGATTGGAATATTTTCTCTAACGCAGTTGTATATTAGCATACAGACTCACCAATGATATGCAAGAAGCGTGGCAGAAGCACCTTGAATCTGTTTATTTTCAACAGAAATATACGTTGTAATGTACTTTTGGAGCGTCTGTGATCCAGTTGGTCGGATACTTGACTTGTAACCGGGAGGTCCCGGGTTCGAGTCCGGCTACTGGACGTGTACCAATGGGACTCGTTTTCAGAGCCTATGTACGCAACGCAACGCTCGTACGGTGAAGGACAACATCGTGATGAAACCCGCAAACCACAAGGTGTGTGAACCCTATAACGGCGTTGGACTCAGTCCCTCTCACTTTGGGTTAAATACGCTTGGTGAACCGTGGGCAATTTCCTTATTAAGCAAGTTCCTCTGCCTACTCCGCTTTGGGATTCAAAGGCGTGAAGTGTATTTTTTACACACATTTAATATTCAAAACTATTACATTGAATATTCAATACTAATCTCATTTAAAAAACTTCAGAACTAAACACATTGAATACTCAGAACGAAACACATTGAAACCAAAAAAAAAAAATGGCCACCAATAAAATCTCTCATTGCTTTTTAAACTTCTGTTTTTCAACTGCTGGATGAATTTCAAAAACTATTTCAACATTAGAATGCTACATTAGGTATCCCTGAGTAACATAGGCTATATTTTATCCCGGTATTCCCACGGGATAAAAAAAATCCTGAGTAACAAATACCACGCGGTACAGTCTTTTATAACTAGAAAAAAAAACACAAAAACTAAAATCAACCTTCCTTTTTAGCAGTTAATCAATGTCATTATTTCAATTATGTATAAAGAAAGGGATTATTTATCCTTTGAGTCGTCCCGCGGGAACGAGCAACGATGCGCGTGCGCACCTCGATACGTGGTGAAATTTGCAAATGAGCAGGTGGAAGGGGGTCAGTATCACGACGTCCACGCACATCGCTTTAGTGTCTAGAGGACGGACTTAAAGACAATAATTAACATTTTATTGTAGGTAGGTGTACATAATTATAATTGTTTTGTTATTCGATAAAATACCTATTTTTAGTGTACGACATCTTAACTAAGGAAATGGCAGGTTGTAGAATTTAAAATTGAGCGTAATATTAAACACGTTCGTTTGTTGCATGTTGGTACATTGTATAACTGACACACTGTGTTTTTTTTTCATGGAAACTAATAGTACCTACATCTATAATATAAAAATACATATATGGCTAACAAAATAACAGATATGCATAAACATATAAAAAAAATAATGAAGTGTAAAAAATAACAAACAGGGCCGCTTTCTGGAATTCACTCAGCGAATAGACGACGACGCGACGTGTCGGTTTTCTCGTTCACTAAGTTGTGTGGTTTTACCAAATCACGGTAAAACGGTAAAACTTTTTTTCACATTATAGAGAAGTGCCATGTGGTCACGGCGAATAGAATACATGTGTCACCACCCCAGCCCATCTTTCCCCGTCATGGGGGTCGTAAGAGGCGACCGAGGGAGATCTCCAGAGAACGGGCAGCAGCGCTCACTGTGAGTTAAACCACAACACCACTGCGATCGCCAACCCGCCTGCCAAGCGTGCCGATTACTGGCATTTCCCCACAAATGACGGATCTCATTGGGGGAGGCCCTCGTCCAGCAGTGGACGTTATGTGGCTGATGATGATGATGAATAGAGAAGTGAGTAAAACATCTAAAACAACATCCTACTTCGCGACCGACCGTCACGCGACATGCAATACACAAACGAAAAAGTTTGAGACGATATGTAATAAAAGTTTCACTTTAATAAAAAAATGTGTTCTGTGATCGAAGCCGGCTGGCTATGAACGCTCTAAGTTATCAAATTCAATTTTTTTTTGCGTTCATGTGTGTACAATATGTGTTTGTTTTATGGTGTAGTCTCAGCATGAAACCCTATAGGACACTGCAACATGAAACTAACATAAACTAAAACTAGAGGTAGGAACTTATACATTAAGAATGGCTTAAAGAGTAACAAAAAAGGATTTCCGTAGATTGCGTAGAATCACGGTCTACGGAATTGCGGTCTGTCACCACATGGGATACCAACTATAATCGAAAACGAAATACGTAAGTTTATTGCGCTGTATTGAGCCAATAACTAACGACACCTGCTACGGCGGACTATGTAGAATTGATATATTTTATTTTAAACTGTGTTATCACGTAAATGACTAATGTCTTAAATGGTAAGAAAGATTATTTAAACCTAAAAAAAAAGTAAAGTTTTGGTCTATATTCACCTCGAAAAGACAAAAGGCTAAGATGTACGTGTGCTGTATGTAAGTTAAAGTATATAGGATAGGTCAAAGCAAAGGACTATAATACAGAGTATGTAAAAGAATAAGCAAATAGGAAAATAAGAAGAGAACGAGACGGCAGCTCTTGCCGCGCTATCTACAGCTTGTGATCCTGTTCCTTCTTAACAATGTGACAGAGAAACTAGTGGAGTGGCTTCATGTTCATTGGTTTTAATATTGGACGCGAAAAAGTTCAAGTTACATTATTTAAAGTAACATTCTGTAGCATGATTGTCAATACTCTGACAAAATACGAAATAAATAATTTTAAACTAACTTCAAAAAAAGGTGGAGTGTCTCAATCCGTCTGCGTTTTTTATGTTTATTACCTCAGAATCTTTCGACTTATTTTGATGATGTATTTTTTTAAGTTGGTGTTCCCGTGTGGTCCCATTTCAATTTTAATGAGTTCTGCCAATTTATCCACGAGAAAGCAATTTAAGTCTTAAATATATATACTTATTCTCTTTACATACAGGAGCACCCAACTGGTTTGCAGATTGGTTAATAATAATAATTTAATTTATTAAAGTAACTAAGACTCACAAATGTAGTACACAATAAGCTTATCCTATGTTAGTAACACAAGTAACAAAAGGTACAATAGGTAAGTATATGAATATGAATAGCACAGTACGGCCAGCACAGGAATCATCTCAGCGACAGTTCACAAGAGACAGCGCTGCAGTGATTCATGTACTGACAGACCAGTCGGCTCGAAATTAATCTAAGGTCTATATACTGAAAGAAAACTCAATGCTTATGTAAACCTCGACCAAACACAACAAGATTTCAAGCTTTTTGTCTCTTTTCCACCAAAATGTATACCAAATTATTCATTTCTGGATACAAAATGTCACTTTTACTACCAAAATGAAAATTTTGATCCAAATATAAGGGACAGAAATACTGTCCCTTACTCTTTCACTCCTGCACTACTTTCATATTGATGTCTCCTTTTATTCTAAACGTCAGTTTTCATGTTCAAGTCGAGTTATTTTTGGTCTGAGTTGTGCAATGCTTTTTTTTTTCTTTTTTTTAATCACTATGAATAAGCGTTTGACCACCATCCTACCTGATGTTAAGCAGCGGTGGTGGTGGTGCATTTGTCTTTTTTTGACACTTGTCATTAGAGTCAAAGTACAAAACTTACCAGGGTAGTTTAGTTCACGGTTTAGCATACTGGCCTTAGTATGTAATAGGTATATCAACTCCACGCCACTCCTGCGCAGGTGGAGGGCCAGTAGAGCACGGGCGACCGCGACGTAAATCTACATCAACGCACGTTCTTTTGTTTTTCTCTGTTCAGCCCCGTCCCAGGCCTCCGTACCACGAACTCCCATAGCTGTGGCTTTTAGGTAGCGGTTGAAACAATAAGAATGATTAGCGATATTGTGTGCCGATGTTGAGATTTTAGATTTCGTGGTACGGTGTCTAATTTCTTATGCTGAACAGGAGTAGCGGCGTGTTGCTGGTGTGGAATCTGATACGCTTTAGGCTGCGTTCTGGAGTTGCGTTGCGGTTTACAGATAAGGTTAGAAGTCTAGTTTCCTAAGAGAGTAGTTGGTTGAAGCAAATGTACCGGATTCACTATCCTTTACCCTCTAAGTGCATCCTATGCCGAACATAATAAGTAAGACCTGTATTCTGATACGGTATCATTAGAAGTATCTATCGCTCGTAACATTTGCCCTGCTCTAATCGTGTTTGTGTAAAAGAAACAAAAAATCATGAAATAAAACTTCAGAACGAATATTTTTTTGCCTATTCAATTATGTTTGTGTCGTGACGATTAACATGAAGTAAAGAACATTTTATTTTTGTTGATGGCTTTAAATTATATTATGGAGCTTAATTCATACTAATAATACAAATGTGAAAGTAACTCTGTCTAAAAGTACAGAACCATTTTAAATGAAATTTGATATACAGATTGTGTAGATCCTAAGAAAGGACATAGGCTATTTTTTAATTTAATATTTTTTTCATTCACAACCGAACGTAACAGCTGTTGAGTCATCAATTTTCATTTATGAGAGTTTCCTGGCGATGTTTTCCTTCACTGTAATATTAATAGGAAAACAGTTCAAAGAGCACACGGAGCTGCTTTTAAATGATATTTTTCCAAGTACACACATCAAAAGTGTCTAGGGAGCAAGTACATTTTAGAAGATTGCAATCAAGAATATATTGTACAAAAACTGAATTCATTCATAATTTATTCAAAATGTGGTCATAAGTCATTGATACAGGCATGGGGAATTAGGTAGGAGACCAATCCAGAAGATCAGATTTGATTTAAAGAAATTAGATTTTTTTAGAGCTAAATATGTTCTTGATCCCTAAACACTTTTGATGTGTGTATATTCAAAAGTCCCGTCGTGGGAGTCGCGGCGAGACGATCGGAGATCCAGAGAACGGGCAGCAGCGCTCTCTGTGTGTTAAACCACTGGCCTGCCAAGCGTGGCACTTCCCCGCAATCATTGGGGGAGACCCTCGACCTGCAGTGGACGTCATGTGCCTGATGATGAATAAAAATGTAATACTTTTTAATATTGAGGTTTATCCTAACTCTCAAGTATTTTCAATACTTATATTTTTGACAGATAGCTGTCAATACCCCTGTTAGCTCCATCTTGGATACCTCTAACTCTGTTAAATTGTTAATCTACAATGTTGCTGCAATTGGCAAGAGGTTGAGGGATCGTGGTCATGACAGAAAGGCTGGAACATATTTGGCACAGAGGCTGTCGATAGCAATCCAACGGGGTAACGCGGCAAGTGTATTAGGAGCGTTTGAACCCAGTAGTAAACTATAGTGGTAGGTTAGTTGTAATTTATAAATGACGAAACACGCTATGGATGCCTTGTCTCTTTAGATGCATAAGTATTTTGACGAAACATGTGGTGGATACTGTTTGTAATTAATATTTTTTTTTTCATAACTTTTTTATTAATTAGTATTTTACAACATGTTTATCAATAAAGAAATGTTTTTTTTTCAGTTATCTATAGCATAGTCTCTGAAAGAAAATATATTTCCGTAGTAACCAGTATCAAAGTTAAAATGGTCGTTTGATGCATAGACGTAGAATCCCGCCGCTACTATGGTTTGATGGAATACCGCGCTTGTGACAGCCCGAAAATCGGCGGGACAAATCCGTATCGTGTCAGTGTCAATGTGTCAATCACTCGCCGATTTATATTTAGAACGCGGATGTTTTCGAGTGACGCCGTCAGCTGATTGTGACAGGCTTCGATATACGTCTTCTCACTGTGTACAAAATTATTCTAGATGGAAATTTCACTATCGTTACCTTCTTATTTTAAGTTAGGGTTATTCGGGTTTCCGACAGGGTGATCCGACATAGAACCAAAGTCATCGACATAGCTCATCGTTTTAGCAAGCTGAAGTGGCAGTGGGCCGGCCATATTTGCCGTAGAACCGATGACCGTTGGAGAAAACGAGTTCTCGAGTGGATACCGCGTCTCGGCAAACGGAGTGTAGGACGCCCTCAGGCAAGGTGGACTGATGATATACGGAAGATGGCTGGCAGAAGCTGGATGCGAGAAGCCGAAAACAGATCACAGTGGCGTGCAATTGGAGAGGCCTATGTCCAGCAGTGGACAAGTATGGGCTGATGATGATGATGATGATGATTCGGGTTTTTGGAGTTAGAAAATTCGCCATTACAAAGTTTTAATTTAGATTTAGTAGTTCGATCATAAGTTAGTGAATAACACGTTTCAATAATAGTAGAATTCTATTTTTTTTTACTACAACTTGTATCTTTGTGATTTGTTTCTATGTGAATTGTTTCTCTCTTACTATGATGTTTATTATTGTTTTGTATATATTTTTTCTCTAGGTTAAGTTAGTATAAATGTATATGTTCCTATTATTGTAACATTAAGTGCACTTTGGCCCTGAGCTGTCAGTCTTTTTGTAAATATTTAATAAATAAATCTAGCCTTGAAGTATAAGAAACTTCTAGTTGCATTAAATTCTAAAGAGGTAAGATAGTCTCTAGTCCCACACAACCCGATAATATTATCTCCCAATCTATCAATCCGGGAGTCCACCGTTTTCCCACCAGCCCCATTAGCAATTCCCTCCATCCATTCGCAATTTGTTCCATACAACGAGCTACCTTCATCAACCACTTTTAATGTAGAAACCAACACTCGAAAATGACCCTTGTTGCAATGAGCGTAATGGTGCTCGCGTTGTAGTTTACGCAAATTGGTAACGTTATAAATGTTATTCATAGGGAATTTGTATTACACCATAGTTCTGTTTATGGTGGTTATGAAAACAGTTCGCTTGTGTCTGTAGCAACACTGACATTGTTTCTTTCAGATAGGAAATCAACATACTTATTATATTAAAAGTTTAAAACGCGCGAAAATTAACCAAAGATAAGCATTCAACTTCGTTGTTTGCCCGACGTTTCGACACAGTTACATGTGTCGTGGTCGCGAGCTGACTCTATAATACCCGTTTTAAACTTTTAATATCATGTCAGTGCCCGTTTCCTTAAAAAATGATTTTAGTTGTATTTTTTTACTAGCTTTCCGGCCACGGCTTAGCCCGCGTGGACTTCGGTGTTATTGCGGTATAAAGAAATATTTTTATTTTCCCTCGGGAATATCAATTTTTTAGGGTACTTACCGTATTATTTAAACCGGACTTCTAACTATACGTCTGCAAATTTTCAAAGCAATTGGTTCAGAACTTTTGAGTATTATATACTGCGTGTAAAAGGACCCCGAGCAATGGTCTTAGAAACGTTGTTGGGCTCGTCAATATGAATAACTTTTCTATGGCTACAATGCGGGCTCAATGAATTCAAGTATCCTGAATTCATTGCGCCCAACGTTTTTAAGACCCAATACCCAGGGTCCTTTTACACTCTGTATACAGATTTTGTAGACTGAGACACCTTCGTCCGTGGGAATTACCCAAATATCTGATAACGCGCATGAAATTCCTGAGTGGTGCTAATCAGATGTCACACAAAAAACGCGTAGGTCAAGTCAAGATTAGGACAAGTAGAAAAATACCGAAAAGAATAGCTTAAACATGTTCCCCATTCATCACGTTGGTTTCCTAATGTAAATAAGTAGTTATTAAGGTTAACTATCTCTGTCTAATTCCTATGCGATTAAATATGACCAAATTACAAGACAAGACAAGACAAAAATAGGTATGAATTTTTAAGTACGTAGTATTGAATAGTTTATTCTGGTTCATTGAATTGAATTGAACCTAAAATTTCACCCATATTAAATCATCATTGTTCCAACCATGGAACTTTATTGAACTCATGCGCAAGCGAGAACCGAGCAATCTAACCGGCCGCAGCTCCTTGACCGCGACAGTCCAACCTATCTTAACAGTTTCACATAAAGCACTCCTGCGCAGTAATTTAATAAGATCGCCTCCACTCGCACCTGAGGGGGACGGCGGAGATTGCAGATAATAATGGGTATAAATGTGATGCTATTTAGCAACAAATTGCAAGCCTCTGCCGGTCCAACGCTACTTTATAGACGTCATATTTCCTATCGCGGATTGAAGCGATGCCTTATCGCCGTCTGTCCGAGTGACCTGTTTTGTGGTATTTTTACGCAACAAGTATTATTATTATTCAAAATTGTTTACCGGGTATATAGGCGCGAATTTAATCAAAGACAAGCTCGAGTTTACCTTTGTTATTTTAATCGACGTTTTAAATAATGACTTTTTTGAGGGTAGTTGCGGATTCGTATCAAACCAGGGAACGTCGCAGCCGCCGCACTCCAGTCCACTCGTGACCACGACGCATGCAACTGCGTCGAAACGTCGAGTAAAATGACAAAGGTAAGCTCGAGCTTGTCTTTGATTATATTATATATTGGCAGCTACAATAGCTTATAAACCAGAAGAATACTACTGGACGTGTACCAATGGGACTCTTTTTCAGAGCCTATGTACGCAACGCAACGCTTGTACGGTGAAGGACAACATCGTGATTAAACCCGCACACCGCAAGGTGTGTGAACCCTATAACGGCGATGGGCTCACCCCCTGTCACGTTGGGTTAAATACGCTTGGTGAACTGTGGGCATTTGCTTTAGAAAGTGACTCTGCCTACTCCGCTTTGGGATTAAAAGGCGTGAAGTGTATTATTTTTTTAATATATTGGCTATAAATTATATTCGTAAAACGTTTGCCAGGTCAGCTAGTATAACCTAATTGATGTTTCAGTGACAGAGATAGGCCACATTCTTGGTTGATCGTATTATGTAGAGACGTGGCAGCTGCGTTTTTTACTTCACGACCTTTACAGTGTCACACCTCCGCCGCCGCCGCCGGATGAAGACATCACGACCTGTCAATGCCGTACAATTAACTGACATTTACGTCAGTCGGATTATCAGTAATTTTGACTGTTCTTTTCGTGTGTTCTTGAAAACGTGTCCTATGCAACAATGTGATGTTTGTCGTTTGTTATGTACGTTTGTTCTCGAGTGGGGACCGCGTCTCGGCAAACGGAGTGTAGGACGCCCTCAGGAAAGGTGGACTGATGATATACGC
Organism: Conopomorpha cramerella; assembly: GCA_012932125.1. Lineage (NCBI taxonomy): Eukaryota > Metazoa > Arthropoda > Insecta > Lepidoptera > Gracillariidae > Conopomorpha > Conopomorpha cramerella. The sequence continues at coordinate 16,353 of SJJU01015700.1, forward strand.
AAGATGGCTGGCAGAAGCTGGACGCGAGAAGCCGTAAACAGATCACAGTGGCGTGCAATTGGAGAGGCCTATGTCCAGCAGCGGACAAGTATGGGCTGATGATGATGATGTACGCAATGTGATATTCTGGATCATAGTCTTATCTACATTCATAGTAATGGGGAATTTTATTTGACGTTTTTCTGACAGATTTTCGGGCTATGAGCTGTCATACTTCATTTAAGTACTTCGTTGTAAACATGTTAAAGTAAAATCATTTATGTCAAAGAATCCATAATTTTTAAATTACAAAAAATAAACACTTGGACAAAAATAAGCTTCCATAAAATATCTACACACATAAGTGAAAATCATTATTCTAAAAAC
>SJJU01015701.1:0-19357 GCA_012932125.1 Conopomorpha cramerella
TTGTGACGCGACTACTAAAAGAAATATTTAAATAGATTTAGCGAGCACAATGGAGATGAAAGACCGATCGTTGTGGCGTGCTTTTGGGGTGGCCTACGTCCGGCAGTAGAAGTCAAAGGGTGGTGATTATGACGATACATTTAGCATTTTTTCCCTTAATGTTTGCTGTTTGTATACGTTTATTCCTCTAGAATCACTCTTATCTATTAAAAGAATTAAAAAAACCGCATTAAAATCCGTACCGCATTTTTAAATCTATAAGCATACACAGGGACAGACAACGAGAAGCAACTTTGTTTTATACTATACAGTGGTTAGGTGTGTACATCCTATAACGAGTGGACCATTTGTATCACACATTTTAACAGCAAGAGCCCCTCCCCACCCCGATTTGAAATAAAAGGCGCATGGAGTGTATTTACTTAAGCGAAGTGCAGGGCCATTGTGCAGAGATCCCAGTAGAAGGACCTATACCGTCTTTCCGTTATAAAACAAACACGATTCACACGTGCCGTACGTCGTCTTCACCAACACATTTGAAGAGTACAGACAAAGAACAAGGAATGTCACATTTTTTTTTGTTTTTAATTGGAAGAAACTTATTGTCTATGGTAATTTTATTCCAAACTAGCTGTCTCGGAAAACATTTGTTTTGCCATAGTATTGAGAAAATACACCTTTCAAACCTTCCCTGGACTTCCACATGTGATTCAAGACCATAATAAGCCAAATCCGTCCAGTCGTTCTCGAGTTTTAGTAAGACTAACGAACAGCAATTCATTTTTATATATAAGAAAATAGATATAGATCATTAGCTTTTAAAGAAAACAACTAGATATCGCAATAGAGGCGGTTTTATTTTTGGTTGAAGGTAAAAAAACTAGGAATGTCCATGACTTGGTTTTTTCTAACTTTTGAAAGTGTATTTCTCACAATCAACTCATTCGGACATTCCCTATTCCGTATGCCTGTACCCTTAATTTATATTATTGATTGCTGCGCTCTCGTGTCTTGTGAAACGGAGTGTAGGGGGCCCTCAGGCACGGTGGACTGATGATATCTGCAAGATCCCTGGCAGGAGCTGGATACGAGAAGCCGAAAACAGATCACAGTGGGGATTGCAGCAATTGGAGAGGATATACCCACAAATATGGGCTGAAGATGATGATCATTGCTGCGCTTAAAAATGTAGCTAATACTCGTATAATTCACCATTAAATACGTATCAAATACAAAAGATGACAATTTCAGAATTCCCCTATGCCGCTACTGTATATCTGTGTGTAATATCACTTCAAGGTCAGCCACATGACCACTGCCCCCACAGCTGGACGAAAGCCTCTCCGGGGGGAAATGCCAATAGTTGTCATTCTTGGCAGACGGGTTGGGCGTTGGCAATGGTGTTGTGGTTTAACTCACAGAGAGTGCTGCTGCTCATCCTTTGGAGAGTTCCCTCGTTCGCCTCTTGCCCCCATGACGGGAAACGTCGGGCTGAAATACCACTTAAAACGATAAAATAAATATGTTACCTTCTAAGTTGACTTTTGGAACTCATATCGATTAAAGAAATTACCGATTTCATTTCACGATGAGAAAATCAATCTGTCAAAAATAGTTGGAAACGGAAGTGATGTAACCACATCTACTCTTTGATCATCATCTTCGGTCCCGCTCTTGTGTGAAAACTACACATGGAAAGGTTGGATGGAAGTCGATTAACGATAGAGATATACATGGGTGATGCAAGGGGCCAGGTGAGTAGAGGTCGGCCTAGAAAGGTTACTTAAAAAGCACGTGTCAGGCGTGCACTATGTAGGTATGGTTTCATAAAGAAGTATGTTAGGCTCATGGTAGTTCCACCTATCTTTGGAAAATGGGCGTGAAATCACATAGCGGGACAGGCGGAGAAATGACCATTCAGCAATCTATATACATAAAGGAAAGTCGTGTAAGTTACACAATTTATAAATTAAGGACGGCTGAACCGATTAGGTTGAAAATTGGTGTGGAACTTAAGACCAGGAGACGCGCATAGGATACTTTTTATCTCGATCCTGTGGGATGCGTCGCTATATAGAAAGTGTTATAGTTTGTATGAAACACTGAAATTACGCGAATGAAATCGCGGTGTGTCCACTAGTCATATATAAAACGACGCGACCCTTGTCCGTTCCTGTCATGAAGGCCTTGCCGTGATTTGGGCCGCGAGTACGTTGCCATGTTATTAAGTAATTCTATTTTCTTATTTTCTGTCAGGGCGAACATGAAGATGTAATAAAGGTGTTCTCTGTATTTCATTCAAAACGTTGGCCCTTTTTTTGTAGCGTTTTTCTGTAACCGTGCTTTAAACCTTTCAAGGATTCGAGTTCACAGAAGACTAGTACAAGTTAATACATGTTCCGTAGCTTAGAGACGTAATAAAAAGAAGTTAATCAAAAGTCTACCTTTCATCCAGGTCTTTTATGTTTACTTTTGTATAAACATTTTGTTTTTTGTCAAAGATGTCTACGCTCGTAGTCTTAGTAATGGTACTACAAGACTACGCGACTACGCCGTAGCTTTAAGGCGGTACGGTCGGGTAATAAAACGGCCTAACACCATAAGGTCGAAATTCACACAAACGTCATTAGACAAGAAGGTTATATCCTTATCAAATTACACCAAATTCTACTTTATTGATATTTTATTTACACAGGAAGTGACATCAACACCGATCGATCACTTTATTATTTAAAATTAGTAGTGGCGTGTCACGACGCCCTTATAACTGTCAATGACTTATTATTTTGTTACCGTATTAGGATTCGGAAGTAAAATAATGATGACCCTCGTTATAGTTTAGCCTTGTCCGTCAATACGTCTATCTGTCCGCGACCCAGAGAGCTGTAATTTGGCTCGAATGTACAAATTATTTACGTGGAGAATGTTAGTTTTCTATTTCCAGATTGCCTTCCATATACTTATAGTGGTGTTGAAATTATTTCAATTGTTCCCTGCGTTGTGTCGTTAAAAGTATTTTAAGACAATATGGAAGGTGCTAACGTTTTTTTCAAATAAAAGTTCTTTTTACGCAATATTATATACGTACCTAAGTTATGTTTTTTTTTGTTAGGATCAAGTTCGCCCATTAAGAAAAAGTAGGAACTTTTATATTCGGAAACGTGAAAAGCTATAGTAAAGCTGTAGTACATATATATCACGCCTTTTATTCCCAAAGCGGGGACGGAGCGGTACTTGCTAAGCTATTAGTGAATTACAAAAAATATACGTACATACGAATTGAGAACCACCACCATTTTCTTTTTGAAGTCGGTTAAAAAGGAAAGCTAGTAGCCAGGTAGGTAACCAATATTGTAATATATAAAAGTCCTGCAATACACACACTAAGTTGATATACGTCAATTAGTTAGTCAACGTTTTAACTTTTTATGAATAACACGGTAAGTGATTTTAGTTAGTCCAAATTTCAGTATAGATGAGAATATCATTTTCATAGAACTAAACATTTACACAAGATACTCCGGAACTATAGCAACACGCGTGACCCGACTACTTTATTTCATTGTAGAGCATTGTATCGTATAAGTAAACAACGGAAAAGCGTTAAAGTGGACCCAGGGCGGGCGGGCGGAGGCGGGCAGTGAAAAATTGTGAAAAAGAAGAGAACAAAGTAAACCTTTTTACTTTCTGTTGTGAATCTGTATTGATGATCTTGGACTGTGTACTCGACCTTTTATTCGATTTATCTTAGATACGACCTCGCCCGTGTTTACTATACGACCAGCCCACCACCACCCAAACCCTACCTCTGCCTCTCGGCGAACTAGCCATTATGTAGAGATGCAACTACTTGCTTTTACCAACTAAGCGACAAGTCAAATTGTGGCCATTTTCCACGGTAATTTGGAAATACCAATAAATCGCCACGCTTGGCAGGCAGGTTGACGATCGCAGTGGTGTTTTGGCTTAACTCAGAGAGAGCGCTGTTGCCCGTCCTCTGAAGAGTTCCCTTGGTCGCCTATTACGATCCTCACGACGGGATAAGTCGGGCTAGGGTGACTGGTGACACATGTATTCTATTCGCCGTCACTGGGCATTGTTGTTGTTGGCATGTTTAAATAATTGTATAAATATACACAGCGTTTCGGTAGGTCGGTTTTCTGTATGGTTTGGGCTTTAAAGGCTTATAAATAATCTTGAAAAGAGACTCACCGCCATTCTCACGGTGACGCGGCCATTTTACTATTTCACCGATTCACTCTTGCCCGACAGTACGTTTCGTCGAAAATATTTTTTCCATTGAGTCACATAAGAGGTAAAACACAAGAAATTGAAAAGATGTCAGTTTCTTTTCGGTTCATCTGGGCAGTAAAATAAATTAATTCGAACTGGAATGTTTATTTTTATTAGTCCACTGATAAATTAAAATGACTATCATTAGGCTTTGTGGTTATGTTACTGTTTAACTGTATCGAATAGCACTTATAACGATGAAATTAATCATTTGAGTTTGGCTTTGAATACAATTATACTAATAAATAAATAGTTTACAACAACACACACATTGCCATCATCCCATATTAAATAGCTAAAAGTGTTATGGAATTCAGACAACGAAATATATTTAAATACACTTTTTTTTTCTTTAAATACATACTAATATAAATTAATCTAACCTAACCCTACCAATACATATATTAATACACTGCACGCCGGTCTGCAAGAGAGGTAGGCAGAGATTATAAAACATTACTTACATTCAATGAGTGACAACATATTCTCGAGAAAACGTTGTATCGAATAAAGACTGAATCAGTAAGCATTTCCTAACCATATTGGGTATCCCGTAACCCGTATGATGGGATGTGGGTATGTATCTGCTTAGTCCGTAATAGGGTAAAAGGCTATTTAACAGTGAATATGCATAGCAGTGGCGTGCCGTGAAATTTTCATCAGGGTAAGCTGTCTCCTATGAGTAGGTACATACGACACTAAAATAACATTAAGTAGGTACCAATTTTGTGCCAGACTACAAAATATTTCAATAGAAGATCACAACATCAATCAACAGCTGATTCAGGCGCTGTATGCCAGAAACAGAACTGAACAGATCGTTGTGGAATGTAGATGCCTTCCTCTTCCCAAAGCACTACATAATAACCTTATTCTGTCTAACTAAGTAAACACACTAAAAAAACAAGAAACTACCTCATAATACCTTGTGTTTGCTCCAAGTTCAAATAAAAACAATCCCGGCGAAATTCGTCCGCGACTCTGCACTTTTCACTCATATTTAGTTCAGAGAATCGACCCACATTTGTAAACAAACACTTTTACACACATCACTTTCACACCTTAGTCTCCATTTTTGTCTAATTTAATTATTCTATAAAATAAAGGCGCGAATGAACGTACATATCCTAAAACAATGCATACTCCAATATAAATAAACAAACAATACTTGCAATATGTCAACATGGCCGGCAACATCTCTCTCGCTCGCTCACACATACACTCTTTCTCTGTCGCACATATTTACGCACTGTCATAGCATTCTAGCCCTTATTATTCCAATAATGTATGAAAAAATGCGGAAGAAGCTGCGCTTACGCTGTGGCGTAAATTTCTCCATATTTTTCATAGTAACGCTCCGCGCTAATAGACCGAGGTGAAAGGGATGTATACAGAGAAAGAGAAAAAATAGGAAGCTTGAGGTCTAGCAGCTTCCCCGGGCTAGACGATGCAACGAAGCGGCAACGTCCCATGAATTTGTTTTCGTTGATGCGCTAAATACTATGTTTTGATTGGTTGAGGCGAAATTTGTGTTACCTATCGATGGAACGATGAGGCAACATTGCAAGAATTTGTTTTCGTTGACACGCGGAAGAATAGATTAATGAGAGATTAGTGTTTTGATTGGTCTAGAGCGAATTTGTGTTTTCGATACACATTTTAAATAACCGAAATTCTGTTATTGATAAATTGCCTAATTTACAGTACCTACGTGACGACTAAATGTGTTATAGATACCTAACTACGCTAATTGTTTTAGTCAATTTGCCAGGGTATGCAGAGCTTATTTGCTTCTATGGACGTACCGCCCCTGATGCATAGGATATATAGCATTAAAGGTTAGTGTAGACAAAGTAGCCGCTCACGTATCACCAAAAAAACCTGTTGATGTTTCTCTATAATAACTCCACAAACGGTTTAGTAAAAAAAAAACTTAGTTGAATCTGTTTTTGTTGGAGAAAACGTGTATATTTTCAGTTGACCAGTACGACAATATTTGTAAACATTACAGGTTGATTCAGTACAGTCAGTCAAGGATCTTTTCGCGTGATAGAGCAATTTTTTTTTACGTAGCCTGATTTGTTTCCCACTGCTGGGCAAAGGCCTTCCCCCAAGTCTTCCACTCCTCTCTATTTTGGGCCACCTCCTGCCACTCCGGTGATAGAGCTATATTAAATGTGATTTCTTGTAACTCCTGTATCTTTTTTAGCATATTTAGATGCGTTGTTATTGTTTACGGTACGCATGTCTATATAGAAATTAGAAACGGCAACCGTATAAACATAAAACTTCAAAATACCTAATATTTTAATATAGAAATGCTTTAAATATCGAAATTAATAACATCGATATCCAAAACGTCGAAGTTTATTGGTATAGAAAGTTATTACATTAATATACATAACATTGAAATCCAATATTGTGTAACGTTCAAAATATCGAAAACTCATTAGTCATTTCGAGGGAATGGGGAATTTTCATTGACGTTTTTCTAACAGATTTTCGGGCGGAGAACTGTCATTACTGTCAAACTTTGGAAAGTATGACAGTAATGACATTGTGTACATCTGCGATAAAATGTATCTGGTTTTATTGAAAAAAATAAAAAAACATTCTTTCTTTCCGGGGTAGAGCCTATGAGTTAGGCTAGACATTTTACATGCAACCAGCGAAGCGAGCGGACCGTGTGTCGCTCTATTATTAGGTACATAATTTGGAATTTTAGCTATTTCCACCTTTAAAAACTAGTTTTCCCGTATTTCATATAAAACTGACAAGTTGAGCCTGGTATATTGAATATGAGGCGCTATTATCGATAAGGCCCTGTGTAATTTTCGTGTCTTCTTTTCGCAGATATCATTGTTTTCTATATTTTGAAATTTAGAATAGGCGACCAATAGATTTTTAACTTTCGATAAAACAAACGTCAAAAATAATAATAAATATTTTTTACATCAACACACACATTGCCTTCATCCCATGTTAAGTAGCTTAAGCACTTGTGTTATGGAAATCAGACAACGAGATATATTTACTTATATATTTTTTTTTCAATTAAATGTATACTTATATAAATAAAACACCCAGACACATCCAACAAGTACTTAAAAGCTCATCACCCAAGCACCTGTCAGCGGTGGGAATCGAACCCACGACCCAATGGAGCAAAGGCAGACATGCTGACCACTACACTAACGGGCCCGTCAAAAAAAATAAGTTATCTATTTGAAATTTAGTTATTTTGAGCTTTGATAATATTTATACCTTCAATAAGTTGGGCTGAGCTCAGGTTGGATTAAATACGTTTAGTGAACCGTGGACATTTGCTTAGCAAGTGTTTCTGCTTACAGCGCTTTGGGATTAAAAAGCGTGAAGTGTATATACATTTTGAATTTCGAAATTCCCATTCGCGTAACGTGAAGCCTGGGTGTGAAACATTATCCACCGAAATATATTTAATTAGGATTAAATTAGATGCCAAACTTTTAGTGCTCGCGTCGACGGGACGGATTTTCACCGGAGCTAATTCTGGTGGTCAGTGTTGTTTAGGACACTAATAGCGGTGAGCCGGCGCTAGCGCCGCAGCGCGAGGGTGTCGTATGTTTGACTTCATAGTGTCCCGTACAAGACTGACAACCGGACATAGGCCCGGTTTAACTCCGAACCTTCTGGTGGACATGATCCCTTAGGCCACGAACCCAAATACTTGTAGCATTGTAAGTGAAGTGCAGAAATACTTGATACGGATGAGGAATTACCTTTAACCAAAAAAAATCAACAAATGCGTGAGTCCAAAGATGAACGATCAATTTCTAATTAGAGTATATGATTAATAGTTTTTGTTGCAGTACGAAAACGATCAATCATGTGTCTCGCTCTCCGTCATTACTGTCAATGTCGATGTGATATTCCAGGTTTTATCAACCATTGGATGATACGAGTTCAAAAAGGATATTTTGAATGGTTTTTAAGTGTGCAAAAATATCATTGTAATGGTATTCCAAGGTTGCAGTGAATTAGAAATCAGAGTATAGAATAAAGAAGTTGCATCTCTATCGTTTTCAACTCTCTTTGACGGATTATTTTTTTAGGAAACTCCTCATTTTTGTAACCTGGTTCTGTTTTATCAGCTTTTAACCTAGGGAGATATCTACATATAAAGTTGGAAATACTTGTTATGAAAAAATACTGTTGTCACTTTCACTATCTAGGTACTGTTATATCATTTTTTAAAGAAACGCACACTGACATTATATTTATAGTTTAAACCGGGTGTTACGTTAATTTCGCGCCGTAACACCCGGTTTAAACTATTAATATAATGTACTGTTATATACCTACAACCTACTGTTATTATATTATCTGTGCTACAACTTTATTATTCCACACGTGTTACTGAGAAAATTTATTCTGTAAATAAAAAACATGTCCAGTGTTTTTATATTACACATATGTAGGTGCTAGGCTGTTAGCTATTTACAACTCGGGTACAGTCATGTCATTAGACAGTAATGTTTATTTTACATTTGTACAATATACAAACTTTACCTTAGAGATGTTTTAGTGACACTGCTTATTAGAACTGATTTCACTTTCTTGACTGAGCGTACATTTTTTTTATCACAATGAACAAGCGTTTGACCACCATCCTGCTTGTTTGTGTGTGTAATTTATGAATTTCAATCGAGACCCTACGCCTTTACCCTTTTAGAACAGAGTGCTCGAAAAAGACATGACAAAAGCTCTGCGAGTTTTTTAAAGAAGCGAAATTGTATACAGAGTGTAATAGGACTCCGAGCAATGGTTTTAGGTATGTTGTTGGGCTCGTCAATATGATTTTACTATGGCGATAGAGCGCAATGCAAGGTAAAAGATAAAAATAGAATAATAGATAAAAACTCAAAAACACTAAATACAAAATAATTTTACGATTGATGATACCTTTCGATAAATAGGTACAATACTAAATTTAGGTAGCTGGATTTCCAATTCAGACAGAACGGTTATTTAAAAATGCAGTTCATATTCGTGTTCAAAACAAAATGAAGTAAAATATTCCACCTGCATTATTTAAAGTACTTCTTCAGATGGAAAAGCCGTGGGACGCCCTGTGTAAGTGTGGTATAACAGCCAATCACAGATCGTATTTTTTTCTCTTTGTTGAAGCGTACTAGGGCTTCAGAGTGGTAGCAAAGGGAGACCTTTAGAATGGTAAGCCTAATAATGCGCCTAGTTTAGTTTTTTTTTGTTTTGTTGCTATGCCGTAGTGGTTAAGTACTTGGAGTTGAAATCGGGAGGTTGGTTTACGAACGTGCTACATGCTTAATGTACCAATCTCAGATCTCTTTTTCAGCCCCTATGTACGCTATTATCATCATCATCATCATCATCAGCCCATTCTTGTCCACTGCTGGACAAAGCCATATGACGTGGGCCAATTATTTCCATGATAATTTGGGGGAGAAATGCCAATAATCGCCACGCTTGGCAGGCGGGTTAGCGACGTTGCAGGCGTTCGCAGTGACGTTGTGGATTAACTCACAGAGAGCGCTGCTGTCCGTCCCCTAGAGAGTTCCCAAGGTCGTCTCTTACGACCCCCACGACGGGAAAAGTTGGGCTGGGATGGTGACACATGTATTCTATTCGCCGTCACCATACGGCTACGCTATGCAACGATCATACGGTGAACAACAACAACGTGATGTAACCCGTGTACTGCAAAGTGTGTTAACCCTGTCACGGGGATAGGCTGACATCCTGCCAAGTTGGGTTAAATACGCATGATGAACCGTGGGCATTTGTTTATTTATTTGGATCACCAACAGAGGTTGCATTTATGCTTTGCTTGTGTCTCTATTTACCATTGGAGATGAAAGGCGTGAAGTGCAATTTTTTATTTTCAATTAATTAATAAGAACGTCTTCTTCTTCTCTATTACCATCTTGATGCGAAGCTCGTATGGTTACCACCATCACCTCTGGTACACGCTCTGTATGGGCGTGGGTATATACATTAGTACACACATCAAAAGTGTCTCGGGATCAAGTACATTTTAAAAGATTGCAATCAAGAATAATTTTACAAAAACTGAATTCATTCATAATTTATTCAAAATGTGGTGATAAGTCATAGATACAGGCATGGGGAATTAGGTAGGAGACCAATCCAGAAGATTAGATTTGATTTAAATAAATTAGAATTTTAGAGCTAAAAATGTTCTTGATCCCTAGACACTTTTGATGTGTGTATATATAGAATTAAGTAGGTACATATAACTATTCAGCTGATGTTTCATATTGATAAATAAACTTCATTTCTCAAAGTATGTATAGGATTATACAAAACAATACGTAGAAAATGATATAGGCAACAATAATAACAATGTGAAGAATTCATCATAACCATATTATCGGGGCAGTATTATTTGGTAAACAAGAAATAAATTGGTATCTAAGCGAACAGAAAACGAAGTACCTACTTACATACAAAAATATTATAATATTTCCTGTTTGTTAATTACTTAGAAAAACACATGAAAGCTATTAGGAAACTAAACTAAAAGACTGAGGAATACACATACATTCACGTCGACAAACAGAGCTTTTCGAGACTTTGAATTTTGAAGCCACTCTGAGCCTAACAGTTGGGATTTAGTTGGATCGCCCAATAATCCATTTCATACCCCGGATGTCCAGTGTTTCCTATCGCATATTAATAAGTACCCAAGTATTTAATCCGTCCGTTTATCATCGGGAAATGTCCAACTTTAAACTACGATTTGTTACCGAAGTACCGGATCTTGGTAGATCATCAATCAATATCAGAAAATAATGTCAGTCATATTTTACTTATGTGCAATCGTAAACTGACGTTTAAATAAAACGAGATAACGATATGAAAAACATACAGGAGTGAAAGAGTAAGAGATAATATCTTCTGTTCCTCACTGCGTATCAGGGCAAATCTGAATCAAAACTGTCAAATTAGTAGTTAAAGAAAGATTAAAAAAAAAAGTGACAGTTTGGATCTAGAAGTACATCATTTTCTACACATTTTGGTGGGAAAGAGACAGACTGAATGTGGAACGAGGTTTGCAAGTCTAGTTGTATTTGGTCTGAGATTGTGCAAGATTTAAATAAACAAGAAATAACCGACTTTAACCAGTAAAAAACTATGACTAATCTTGGACTAATCTCTGGTTTTTTCATGTTTCCATTGTCCCAACCACACGGAAGTGTAAGAATCTGTTCACACAGTCGAAAGTTCTGAGTTGGCAAAGACAAAACAATACGCTAACTGAGTACCGCCTCTTTTTTTGAAGTTGGTTAAAATGTTTTATTATGTAACTGCGGTCAACAATGTCACAGACGGCAAAAGACAAGATTTGACAGCGTGAACTTGTCCTCGTGTGTTTTGCGACTTTGTGCAAGTTCGGGAAAAGAATAGGTGTGTGTGTGCGATTGGTCGATGAGCTTATCGGCGGCTCATTAGTGCTGTTTACGTCTGGCAGCTAACGAGCGGCACAACACTAACAACCACGCTGGAAGGTGACATCCCGGAGATAAGCATCAGGGCGGGCGGCGCGGTGCCCGAAGCCCGCCCAGCGCTCGCTGTATGCCAGTGTTGCGAACGCGCGCCATACGATCGAACGTATTCTATTACCGTGTCGCGCGGGAAATATCCCCGCCAAAAGTGACATTTGAACTTTTTTTTTTAAATAGTGCCAGGATTTTCTCTTTGTTTGGATTTTTTGACCTGACAATTAGTGTTGTGTTGCCGTCAAAATAAGGATTTATTCTGGTGAGTGTAAAATAACATTACAAATAATTAAATGATTGTAACCGCCTTGAGCGAAGTTTGAGATAAACGAAATTGTAGTTAAGTTTAAAATTATTTTAGAAGTTACAAGATTCTTAATTGTTCTGAGAAATCTTTGAGATATTGCGCGTTAGGTATATATTTAGAGATGACTGGCTTTACCTGTTATTTAAGTGCAATTCGTATTCTTTTTATTTGTTCACTTTTAAATAGGTAGTTACTAAATGGACATATTATATTTTCAAATTAAGCGTCTTAATATGTATACTAGTGGTTATTTATTCTTAATTGACTACATTTTATATTTATTTAGTACCTAATAACAAATCTATTATTTTATTTCCCCACTTTGATGCAAAGTATTTTAATTGCGTAGGTAATGAATGTAGTGCAAACAATTACATTTTGTCAATTTTTGTTATAAAAGAAGACACATTTGTTTCTACCTCTAGAATCTTACTAATGAATGCGTTAGGTATAACTATTCCGAAGTTGTAACAAGTTCAACATAACTTCACAGTTGTATGTCAGATATCCGAATAACCAGTTTTAGTGTACCTGTTATATATTTTATCGCGTTTATTTGTAAGTGTGCTAGGTAGAATATGCTTTTTTAGTAGTAAGAAGATAATAATATAGGTAATTGTAAAGTTTTTAAGCAAGAATGTAGGTAGCTATAAAGATTAACTGGAAAAGCCGCCCTAATCTTAAGGTAAGGTATGGCTTATAACAGTAATTAGTTTAAAAAAGATTGACTGGAAGAGTTACATAATTAATTAAGTAGGTAATTAATTTTAATGTACTTAGATTGATTACTTCTGAAGGCCTTTAATGATAATAGTCGTTGCGTCTCGTGCCGATTTCAATTCATTAAAAAAAATATATTTTAATCAAACGATGCTACGAATCCTGTTAGTGTATAAAAATCAATAATTACCTACGTGATTACCGATATGTGTATAGTCTTATCCTATCCTAACCTGGAATAGTCCTATAAGAAATACCTAACTTAAATTGAATCCTAAATAATCTTATATATAAAAATCAATGCCACTTTTCGTTGTCATGGTATAACTCCGGATCGGGTGGACCGATTTAGCTAATTCTTCCTTTGTAGTGCTTATAAATGATAGGAGAAGGTTCTTATGAAAGAAAAAAATGACATCTACTGCTGGGCACAGGCCACCCTGGATATAGTTAAGACAGGACAACGTCTGTCGAGTCCACTTGTCTATTATATAACAATCAAAGCCACTTTACGTTGTCATGTCATAACTCCGGAACGGGTGGACCGATTTCGCCAATTATTTCTTTGTTGTGCTTATTAATGATAGGAGAAGGAACGAAAAAACTGCTGGGCACAGGCCACCCTAGATATTCATATTAATAGTTTAAATTAACAGGACAACGTCTGTCGAGTCTGAAAGTAATTTCTTCGTTACCATTTCACGCGAAACTACATTACTTACTTTTAACTGGTCATCGTCTAACTTTGCTAACCATGAACCGACAAATATTCATCGAGTAATACTTACCTAGACACAACATAGAGCGAATACGCGCTGTGATTGGCTGCTATGTCACACATCGTGCGACTCAGCTTGTTTCAACCAATCACAGTGCTTGGTATGTCTTGTCGTGTATTTCTTGGAGCGCTTTGCTTGACGCGACGCTATAGAGGGTGTTATAGTTTGTAGGAAATACTGAAACTACGCGAATGAAATCGCGGGGCGTCATTGCTGGGAATTTTATGGTTTGCGAATATGGTTTTCTAGATTAGGTATTACGATGAAATACGGCTAATATCAAAGTAGCATTTTTTAAAACATTTAACACACCACACATTTCACCACCATACTGCCTGATGTTAACCAGCGATGTGGTCTACGATGGAGCACACTTGTTCATTAGGTACTTGATCCTTGATGTGTGTATGTAAATTGTCAACACATGTTTTTCGTCTACCGCAAAAGTGATAGTATAATATAGTTTATGTATGTGCCTATGTCATTTACGCAGTTATTTGAATATAACCAATCCTACCGATCCATGATTATATAGAGCGAGTTGTACCCCTCATAAGTAACGTGACAAGACTTTTAATTAACCATATTTATGCTATTATACATAACCCTTCCCGGGATTAATCCGACATCACTAGGAAAGTTCAGGCGGTAATAGGTTGGAAAATACCTATGTATAGAGAGTCCTTGTTGCGGTTAGACCCACGTAATCCTTGATGGAGTTTCAGTATTATAATTATAACTGGATGGGATGTAATTACCTAGGTATGTCGCGCTATTAGTGACATATCATGGATCTTCTGACTACTGCCTAGTTTTTATACCGGGCACGCACCGCGCTCTCGCCGGACAAGTGGTACGGTTTCATTATCATCTCTACGTAGTAGAAAACAACAATGTCTGTCCCTATGCTTATATCTTTATACCTACGAAACAGATTTTGATGTGTATTTTTTAAATAGATAGAGTAATTATGGGTGGAAGGTTTATATGCATGATAAATGCATACAGTAGCAGAGAAACTATATAAATGATTTTCAAAATGACGTTGGTTTGTCGATTTCGTATAGTTTTTTTTTACAAAAGCGGATATTACCGGGGCTACGGCCGACCGACCCCAGATTTACTGCGGTGAATGGTAGAGAAAAGCCGGTGTCAAGTAAATGGTCAGCTCATCTGTAAGATGTTTTTACGTTGAGAGCCAGTACGTATTTTTTTATCGGTGTTTTAACTGAAATATCAGACGAAACATAATATAATATACTAGCGGCCCGTCCCGGCTTCGCACGGGGGGACTTAAGATTTTTTACATAGTTTTACATTTTATTATTCTTTCACATTTTTGTGAGACACGACTTTCACAAGTCGGTATTTTGAGGGCCAGGCTACGGGCTTGTGCCAAGTAAACCTCGTCCTTGTGCAGTGTTTCAAGGTAGTGTAGTGTGGGTATGGGTATGTAGAGGAAGCGATGTTGGGTTAAGGAAGCGTCGTACTATGGAGCATGTATCATATTATTATTATCGTTATTCTTACGTTCTCGACTCATGGTCGGCTTAATAATGTTCGCGGGCCCAGGCCAAACGACCATTATGTGGTTAAACATATATCTTTGTCGATTTGCAAAAAAATTATTATAAGTGTAGATTGACTTGCATGTCACGTACCACGTTCAGTCTGTCTCTTTCCCACTAAAATGTATGGAATTCGATGTACTTATTCACTTTTTCTACCAATTTGACAGTTTGAATCAAAAAACACCTGTTATGCATAAGGAACAGAAAGTATTTTCCCTTACTTATTCGCTCCTGCATGTAGTCTATGTTTTTGGCTCGATATTTTCGAAATGTCAGTTTTGGATTGCTAGTCTAGTTGTTTTTGGTCTGAGATTGAAATTGTACCTGGTAAAAGTCTGAACTGTCAAT
Organism: Conopomorpha cramerella; assembly: GCA_012932125.1. Lineage (NCBI taxonomy): Eukaryota > Metazoa > Arthropoda > Insecta > Lepidoptera > Gracillariidae > Conopomorpha > Conopomorpha cramerella. The sequence goes on from SJJU01015701.1 coordinate 15,557, forward strand.
TTACCATCAAAAAATTACTAAAAGGAAATATGCCTTCATCTGTACAAATAAAGATTAGTTTTGTTTAGCACAAAAAAATACCGAAGCGATGTATCTAAGGCCATATATTCGGAATGGGGAATTTTCTTTGACTTTTACTGTCAAACTTTGTTTGGAAACTATGACAGTAAGTAAACACGCGTCTGTGGTCCAGTTGGTCGGACGGCTTGTAACCAGGAAGTCCCGGGTTTGAGTCCGACTACTGGACGTGTACCAATGTGACTCTTTTTCAGAGCCTATGTACGCAACGCAACGCTCGTACGGTGAAGGACAACATCGTGATGAAACCCGCACACCACAAGGTGTGTGAACCCTATAACGGCGATGGCTCACCCCCTGTCACGTTGGGTTAAATACGCTTGGTGAACCGTGGGTACTTGCTTTAGCAAGTGCCTCTGCCTACCCCTCTTTGGGAAGAAAGGCGTGAAGTGTATTTATTTTTTTTTTTTTTTTTATGACAGTAATGACAGTTCTCCACCCGAAAATCCGTCAGAAAAACGTCAAAGAAAATTCCCTATTTTCCGTAAGGAATTCAAGTATAAAATTAAGCTTCCAACGGTTGTGTTGGAAGCTTAATTTTTACTTCAACCTAATTTTAATTTCATGTCGTTTTTATTTGAATTGTAGCATTCCGTACGGAAAAATCCGAATGTATGCGGCCGGCCTAAATGGTCTATCTAGGCGAAACATTCGTGGACACTCGGCATAAAGCCGCCCCGTATTAACACAAAGTCAAAACGTTTGAAACTAGTTGACTTATTTCAACTTACAGTGGTTTCTCGTATTTAGCTTACATTTGACCAGATTTTGAGACCTTCACAAGCACTGTAGCGATGTTCTTTGTCATGAACTTTTTGAATGTTACGGTAGAAGTTTATTGTTTATATGTCTTCGGGCGGGATGCTTCCAAAGGTTTAACTAGTGTTGAGACGAGAAGAGAGAGAGGAAGAGATATAAATGGTTTCTATTGCACGTGACCAACCCATCGCACAATAATATTTTTTGTACCCCGGATAGCCTTTAGATCGCATGCTGGGAAATTAAATAATTTCACGTGGCTTAATTCTTTTTTATGTCTCAAACCGGATAGCTTTTAGGTCGCATTCCGGGAAATTAAATACTTTAAATAATTTCACGTGGCTTAATTCTTTTTTATGTCTCAAATTGGATAGCCTTTAGGTCGCATGCCGGGAAATTAAGTAAATTCACGTGGCTTAATTCTCTATTATGTCTCAAACCGGGAGCCTATCTTATAAAACACTAGCTGACCCGGCAAACGTTGTACTGCCAATATGTATTATTTTACAGTGTTTCCCTGCTATTATATGCGTGAATTATACATGTGAACCTTCCTTCAAAATCAATCTATCTATTAAAGAAAACCGCATCAAAATCCGTTGCGTAGTATCGGCAACATCGCTACTTAACATCAGGCAGGATGGTGGTCAATCGCTTGTTAATAATGACAAAAAATAATAATTGAAGACTTAAACATAGGTACATAGGGACAGGGAGGCGATTTTATATTTTTATACTATGTATTGATAACAAATAACGCGTATACAGCCTAGTGGTTAGGTGCTTCGATCTGCTATCTGGAGGTTGTGCGATCGAATCTGGCTGTCTGTAAAGATATCTATTTCTACATCAAATTCTTTTTCATAGGCTCCGAAACTGTACGCTATGCAATGCTCATAAAAATAGTAAAAAGTGCTAGCCGTTTAAATTTTCTCGTTTAGAATAAAACAAGACGACAATATATGAAAAACATATAGGGGTGAAAGAGTAAGAGAAAAAGTGTTTTATCCCTTACTATAGCAGTGGTACAAGTACATAAACATACTACATACGGACCTAAAATACATTTTTCTGTCTAAAATAAATGTCTAAATATGCTGGTCGCTTGCTATACCGTATCGTCCAATCAAAAACGTTAGCGACACTCAATAAGTGACTCAGTCCATCCTTATCCTTACTAATATTATAAATAGGAAAGTGAGTTTGTTTGTTTGTTTGTTCCGCTTTCACGCCGTAACTACTGAACCGATTGCTTTGAAATTTTGCAGACGTAAGGTCCGGATTAAATAATAGGGTACTGTTTATCCCGGAAAAAAACATTGATATGAGAGAAAACAAAAGTAGTGTATCCTTGATGGAGGGATTGGAGATGGCGCTGTGTGTTGTAAAGCCAACGAAAAACGAATAGTTGTCCTTACACCGCAATATAACCGAAATCCACGCGGGCGAAGTCGCCGGCGGAAAGCTAGTAATATATGCGAAACAACTTTTCCCAAGGAACACTGTCAAAAACGATAAAAGTATCTGATCGGTAAGTTTGTCTGAAGCGGTTAAATTTTTTTTTTGTTTTCGATATAAGGCTCCTCGGGGAAAATTGTTCATTATCATGGACTGAGTGCCTTCCTCGTGTTTCGCCAACGTTTTTAATTTGACCTTGTGTATCTTAATATATAAAAATCCAGTGTTATGATGTTTGTTCCCAATGTACTCTTCACCAAGGCTACCGATAATCACAAAAGTGTGGACTCGACAGACGTGGTCCTGTCTTAACTATTAATATGATTATGCAGGATGGCCTATGCCCAGCAGTGGATGTATTTTTTTTTCATAAGAACCTTCTGCTGTCATTAATAAGCACAACAAAGAAAGAATAGGCGAAGTCGGTCCACCCGTTCCGGAGTTATGGAATGACAACGAAAAGTGGCTTTGATTTTTATTTATAAGAATATATTAGCGAAACAACGTTTGCCGGGCCGGCTAGTATATTATATGTAGCTATGAAAGCCTTAACTCTGTAATCCGAACACCTCCACGATCTCCTCCAGCTTGACAGACTTCAGCGGTATATTGAATGGCAGATGCATTATGCGTTACTCGCTCAACCCAGCTCCTTCCAAATGTTTATTTTCTTGAAGAGATAATTCGTCTAATTCCATTAAGATCCTTACAGATTATTGCACTGTAATCCGAACGCCCCTGAAATACGAACCGGAGGTAAGTACGTACTAGAGTGCAAGGGTAGTTTTTTGCCGACGTCTATAAAGGAGAAGGTTCAATTCAATGTAACTTTTTTTAACGTTTACTACCTCAAAACTTGACTGTAACTATTTAGACTGTAGAATTAATTTGGGGAGGCCTTCGCCCAGCAGTGGACAGTAGATTATTATGAGGATATAGAAAGAAAGAAGAAAGAAAGAAGAAAGAAAGAAAAAATATTTATTCACGCCGCACAAGGCAAAAATAAAAGCATACAAAATGAAAAAAAAAATAGTAACAGAATACAAAATACACATATTATACAAAATTAAAAAAAAAACTAAATTATTGCGGCGATGAAAGGGCAGCTGGCTCAGCATGTTGCCGCGACTTACGCCACGACGCTGATAATTCATAATATTATTATGTGTTTCAACCTTAAGGTGGTAGACCAGATTCTTGGTCGACGACGACGAAAATCACTTTCGCTTGAAAAGGCCATTAATATTTATTATGAACCACATTTTTGCAACGTTCGATAAATTAATATCTCTAAAAAGCTCTACCATGTTTTCCTAAGTTCTATCATACATACATATATACACTTCATGCCTGTCTCCCAGAGGGGTAGGCAGAGACCCCTTTCGCTTCATCTACATTCATACATCTTTTCATACATGACCTCCGGTTTCGAGTACTTTTCACGCCACCTTCCGCCAGGACATCACCAATCTGGTCAATGTATGTCCTTCTGGGGCTACCTCTACT
>SJJU01015710.1:0-10807 GCA_012932125.1 Conopomorpha cramerella
TTATTACTTGGTATTGGGTTTAATACCGACATATTAAGATATAATTAACCATTGAATTTTACTTTTTATTACTGAAAATATCCAGTAGTACACAGCAGTGATGTTCTGTTCTGTACTCTCTATTAAATCAATGAAAAGGTAAAGCTACTAGTTTGCAAAATAACGTTCTGGACACTAAATCTTTTTTTAATAAGATTATTGTCTGAAACTGCCTACCTTTACAAGCAATTTGACAGTAAATATGTACCGGTTGTGTATCTTGCTATTGAATTGTAGTAGGAAACTGGGGATATACCTAATGACGCTTGTGGCTAATATATTAAAACAACATGATAGGTGATAACTCATCAATTAATACGTGATAAAAGCACGCAGGGAGTGTCTCGAAGAGTGCTATATTTCTATTAGTAGTAAAGGCATATTCCTTCCTCGCATTTCCACTAGACGTGTAAGAAATATAACACATTGTGGAAAAGCAATAAATAATTGAGTATTGAGTATTGAAATGTGATGTGCGTTGGGAATGTGTTATTGAAGAACCAACAGAATTCATTTCATCCTCGTACAGCACAGCTCAGATAGAAACGATTTAGCGGAGCGAGGTTCTTGTACGTACAAAAAAAGCTAGAGGTGTTGCGGGGAAAGCGTTGCGTGGAATATGTTTCGAGGGATGTGTGCGAGAAAGTGTTGTGATTGTCTAGACGGTGTTTGTTGGGAGCAGATATTTGCTTCGCAACTCGCAACGCACCCTCGCACATTCTTGGTGGAAAGGCAGCCTAACGTTGCTAATAGGCTGAGAGCGCGTTAAATACTTTACATTGTATGCTAAACGTGCAGTCTCGTTCACCAAATCACGTTGTTTCTTTACGTACGGCTCGACAGCGGTGTCGTTTTCTCAGATTCTCCCCTCATTGTTAACTGCCGGTAGGGGCGGAGCCGAGCCTTGAGGGATTAAGTGTGCTTTTGGTGTTTGATCTTCTGTTCAGTGATGGGTTTTTTTTTATATATACCTATAATTTGTGTGTGTTAATACTACTCTGCATTCCAACGCCTCTACGCATGACTTATTTTTGTAAAGGCGTAAAATGTGACTACCATTTTCTAATATTGTAACTACACAGCATTAAACACATAGTAAATTCGAATAAAAATAATTTTCAGTAGGAAATAAAAAGGTTTTATTATTTCTAAAATGCAAAACTGCAAATTATTTCTTCGGTCCAACAATCATATCGTACGGAACATTGACTAGTGTGTCAGTCAGTATATAGGCATATAAATATGCAACGAGGTATATTACCCAAAGTTGAATGAAAACTAAGTGTAATTACTTCTTTAGTCCAAAAATAAAACAGTGCGAAATTCTTAGCGTGATTACGGTAACCTTATTGCTTGATACGAGTCAAAGCTTTATTAATAGACAGCGTTTATTTAGTTACGCTAATTACTCCAGAAGCATTCAAATAATACCATTTGAGTAGGTGGAGAACAAAACCTCACTTTTCCATTTTTTTTATTTTTATTTAAGAGCAAACACGTTTAAAATGAAATTTAAAAGCGAAAACATGTGGGGTTGGTCGAAACTTTGGATATTAATTTGTAGTTTATATGAACAATAGAGGATTTTGAAGAGATTTTTCTTCTTCGTTTCATTAAAGCGAATATTTATTGCTCAAAGAAGATAAAAAACACAACAATTTCAAAAGTGAAAAAAGTGAGGTTGTTTGTACTCCTTATTTGTGTACCTTCACAACTTCGTCATGAATTAAACTCTCTCATATGCCACGTGTCGCAGGAGTCCCGGGACAACGGTAACGACAAGGCCCGGCTGGCGCGCGTGTGGGGCGCGGTGGACTCTAGGCTGCTGAAGCCGCTACTGACGCACGCCCGGCCGCCGCTCACTGAGACCCTGCCCGGGTTCATGAGGCCCGTGGCGAGGCTGCTCACCACTACACATCAGTACACGCAGGGGGTAAGGATGCTACTTTAAAATTATTAGGGTATACAGGGTGGCTCATTCAACTTGGTCAGTATGGGAAAGTATGAAACTATAAGACATAAGGAGTTATGTTCTTAGGAACCATGTCATCCATTTTAATAACAAGAAAAACTGCATACTTACATTAAAAAAAAAATTGTATTAAAAAATATTGGCCACTTCCAACACCTACTAAAATAAATGAAAGTATGTGAAAACAATGCATTGTATTAATTTTAGACATTATATTTCATAGAAACATTTACTTCTTATGACCTATGGAATCGATCTCTAAATAGAAATCGTGTCAGTTTTTTTCTCTCAAAACAACCGGGTTCGATTCCCGTGCTGAGTACAGGTTATTTTTTAAATGTATGAATGAGGTTTGTCTTCTTATAAAAATCGGTAACATGGTTCCTAAGAACAAATCGTCATATGTGTTATAGTTTCAGACATCCCATACTGACCGATTTGAATGCGCCACCCTGTATATACAGAGTGTAAAAAGACCCTTCGATTCCCACCACCGACGTAATGCTTTAGTTATGAGCTGAGTCATTTGTTGTGAGTTTACGGATGTTATATTTATGTATATGTATCTATTTACGTAAGTATTTATGTATGTAAGTTTATCAGTCTCTGGCACCCATAGTACAGGTTATCCTAATTTGGGTGAAGGTATTCATTATACCCTCCCCATTTGAAGGAGTTGAACTGGGTATCTGAAACTCATGTCAGACACGTTTGACCTTTATACCACAATTACTCTACCTACAACAAGAACTACTACTACTTGAAGAAGTGGTAGCAATTCTAAGTGGTAAAAATAACACTCCTAAACTCTATATGTTTATTTTGTTCATAAAATGTAAATCAATAACTTTCACAGGACAACACATTGAGGAGGACTGATTCCGATTCTGACCTGTGTGGCGACGAACACAACACCGTGCCCACTAGCATTGACCCACAGGTATGTGAACAATTATATTCGAGCCAATATGAAGCTTATTGCACTGCACTTAAGGCGACCATCATGAATTTGTAAAGTAATTTTACGTGTAGTATAAGAAACCGTAAAAAATGTCTCAAAATAATAATACTTGCGAACGCCCGCGATTCCATCCGCGTCTTAATCCGAAATATTTCTGCCTTTTAGCTCATCGCTAGTTAAAGTCGGGGTTGAAATTAAAATAATTGAAATATGTGTTTTTTAATATTAAAAATACTACCATCAAGGTTTAAAACCATAAATCCAAAATTAACGTTAATTCTCATAAAAACTTCAATTCCCCATTTACCCTCTAAGGGTATGAATTTATAAAAATTCCTTTCTTATCTCAGATAAATATCAAAATAGGAAACCCCTGTGCAAAATTTGAGATTTCTAGGATCAAGGGTTGGGCTGGACGTTGATATGTCAGTGATGAATAAATCAGTCAGGATTTTTGAGGCTAATAAGGCCAGGAAACGTAAAGAAAGAAATTATTGTTTAACTTTGGCACACATAGCATTCTTAGTTTCATAAAGAAAAAGTAATTTAAACTTCAAAAAACATGATGGTTTTAAGCGCAGTGCAATACTTACAGCTTTTTTTCCCACTACGTACCTACATAATATGTGTGAAAATGATAGCATAATTTATGACCTTTATTTTTACTATATAAAGTAATTTTGTTGTATCAATTTCGCGCGTTGAGCGTATTTATGGAAAATATCTCTTATTATGCTTATTAATTACATCATTTACATTTTAAAAAAACATCCCTCGGTCACTCTGATCATTGTGATTAGTATCTGGAATGGCAAAGACAGCATGGTTTTAAGACGCCCTCATATTTCTTATACATGTACCTATTGCCAAGAAGTTCTTTTGCTTTATTTGGGGGGGTCAATGTAACCACTAATGTAATGCAACTTTGCCTGTACCTATGTAAGCGCTGGCTAAAGGGTTTCTGTACGAGAAGTTAGCAGTGCCTTTATTATATTATGCACAACAGTTTGTCAAAATATTGCTTATTTTCTGACAAAGTCCATAAATGGCAGTTCTAAGCAAGTTTTTGACAAAGAGAAGTCAAAGAAAACAACAACGAAATTAGTAATTTAGTCAAAATTTACATTGTTGTCAACTTAAATGTTGAAACAAAAACATATAATAATAATTGTTAAATTAAAAAACATTATAGTCAAATATTTATTTCACTGTGCTTTAGGAACATTCTGTTGTGGCACTATAAATAGCTGATACCATAATGTTGCTATGCTGGTTGCAATATTACCCCGTAGTTACATTAACCCTATTCGAGTTTATTAATTATAATAATATGTATGTTAATTTCATAGAAATATGTATTTACTACAACATTTGTTTTCTCTTTCCGTTGCAGCTTTCAGTTAATATACGGAATGGATATGGGAATGTTTAAGACGTAGAAGTAATGAATGATGCTGTGATAATATTTGTTATTACTATGGATTTAGTTATGTTTGATCGTTGCACGCAGCGCCTGTGGCCCGGATTGGTGGACACTCGTATATCTGTCGAAGGGATCACTGGAAGTAATATATAAAATATATGTACATATATTAATCTCGATGTCAGAAGCATAAGGTCATATTGTTACAATGATACATCCGACTTTATGCTTCTGACGTCGAGATGAATATAAACTACACAACGTTAAATTGAAAATATTAACGAAACTCGAGAGTTACTCAGCCCATGATGTTGTGTCATCTTGTTGTCAATTTTCCTCACAAAGTGGCAATCAGCTAATCGGTAACTTTGTATTTTTGATGTTCCTTAGGGATGGTTCTTTGGTGGCATGAGACGAGGGACTTTCTCGAGTATCACTAATATTATTAATTTTACGTTGTGTGTCAGTAGCGAAGCTCGATTTTATTACAAAAGGCAAGAGGAAACTTCTACGTGCCTACCACCTAGCTTCCGAATACACTGTCGTTCAAGGCTATAAATAAATGTAATTCGTGGGAAATCGACTATTAGCTTCGCCATTGCTAGAAATATATATCAAGTTCACATTATTACATAGAAATATTATCCAAACAATACTTCTATAATGTTATACTTGCAAAATGAGTTTTAATTATTCAAATGATCAAAAACATACACTTCTTAAAATTATAAAGCAAGAACTTAAAAACATGGTAAATGTTGTCTCACTTACAGGGTACACTTGTACCATGAAAGACAGTAAAGTAATATGTTGATGTGAGAGCAACCGTTTTCTTTTGTTGTGATGCGAATAAATCTTCTCTCTCTCTCTCTCTCTGTCTCTCACCCTCATCCTATACGTAATCCTAAAAAGCCTAATAAAAATAATTTTGTCTTACCTTAGTCGTTTCCTGTCACTGTCACATGTTTAGAATTTGACAGAAAGAAGACAAAATACAAATAGGTACAACTGTATCCTTCCTACAACTTTTTATAGTTTATTCCCCATGGCACTACTAATATCAATTAAGGTTCATACTGATTATGATTTCTATTTTAAAATAGTTGGTTAGGTTAGGTTTTAACATGTTAATACATTAGATACTTTAGTTTTAATTAGTTCCTTGTACATTGAACGGGCATTGAAAAACATACATAGTAGTACCATCGTGTTGCCATAGTTGTAACATGGGGAATAAGTATTTTTTTTTATTAGTAAGGGATTTATAGTTGAATGTTGAAAACAAATTGCTGAACTTGGTAAATATTTCTAGTTTAAGTTTGTTTAAATGCAATCGTAAATACGTATACCTAAAATGAATGTGCCACATAAACACGAACTGCGTTCGCAAAGGACCAAGTCACCGTAATGTATCGCTCTCAACGTGCATTTTATGTAGTTTGGCCAGTGACTTGTTACGTCATAACTCAATACTCAATATAGAACTAGAGGTGGTCGTTGTATTAACGGTTTCTTAACCCTTAATCGAAAAATGCTAGTATATTTCCACTTGACGAACACATACTTTGAACTTCTTCTTGAAAGTCTTTTCAAAGATTTCAGAGAAATTATCAGAGAATAATCACATAAGGTATGTAACACTACATGACACATACATACATATATAAACATTAAACAATAATTTCACATTGTATTTAAAGGCTAGATTTGATGATAAACATCACCCGGCTTTATGTAATGGAGTTGGTAATTAGAATAACAAACGTTAATAGAGTCCAAAATCCATCAGATTTAATGTATAATGTATATGATATGATTTAAGGAAACGCGCGCACAGTTTATTTTTTAATCGCATATACACGATTTGTAAAGATAAGATTTTCTTTTATTGATCGTTTCATTGTTCACATTTACGTGTTTAACCGTCTCCGTGAAATAGGTTGCATATAGGTTACATCTTGTATGTTTGCCAACCTCAGTGTTTGTCTAAACTTAATCAATACAAGCTTTGAATACGTTAACAGTACGTAAGTAATACGACAGCGTTATATTTCTCTGTTCTAATAAACAGTTGACGAATTATACGCGTTTTTTTTTTCACTGGTTTATTTCATTGAATTAACGAAAAATTTTATCAATGGAGTTTCCCACTATTTATTGGCCAGACTACATAAATGCAGAAGAGACATTTATATAGTAAGTATATTTTATAATTTAATACTTCTCACGTGTGCTCATTGTCATTATAATTTTGCACCATGTTTATAAGATAATCTGATTGTTTACTATTCAAAGCGAATGGTATATTTTGTTTTTTAGTTATAAAACGTACAATATAAGTTGTAGGAAAATTTTAAATAGCTGTGATTGTTTTTCGAACTGCGCCGAACAGCTTTTCAGGTATGTCGTAACAGATCGAAAATGTAAATAGTTTAGAAAATCATAAAGCAACTAAATGTTAGATAATGTTTCTTCGCTATGTGTAACCAACTACATGTGTACCTATTTTGATTCATAATTACTGAGACCATATTTTTTTGCTTATTTCGCTCAGCCACCCTAGAAAACTCTGATCAGTCCATCTATTGCTTGGAGTATTAGCCCCAGGGTTAATAAATATCTTAGCATTTCTACTAATGCATTTCAAGAACCTGTATAATATCAAATTATATGTTCGTGTCCAAACACTAGTTATTTTTATCTCGACTATAAAAGAACTTAAGTTACACCTAGATAAGCACATTATGTTAATATTGCTGCCCCCTACAGGGTCCATAATTGATACCCTGTATTCAATTTGTAACATAACATTATGGTAATACAATAAAGATTTAGGGTATTATATATGTATAAATATTGGGTATTGAGAACTTACTAAAGGAGTTTTTTAATAATGTAGGTCATACATTACCACTGGGAGTATTACTTTAAGAGAAATAGATGGACTAAACGGAAAACGACTATTCCTGCCGTAAAATAAAAAAGTAAATTATATGACAAGGAGGACGCATGTTCTCCATATATCGCACAGTTAGAACAAAAGTGACACAAAACGAAATGTGCTATTTCAATGAAATAGAACCTTAATATAAAAGATACAAAACTTAAATTACAAAATCAGCGTGTTTCGTGTTGGGTCCTTTTTGTTCTAGCTATGCGATATATTTCTTTTAGGGTTGGTGTATCGTAAATAGGCCTTTTTTTCAGTTAGCTTAGAACAAAAATCTTTGTGTAATATCAAGAACCACGTAAACGCGGTTTCATTTTACATAAACTAAAACTGCAAAGTTTGGACCTATTGGTAACGTAAGAGAATACGTTTCGGTACCTACCTACGCCAAAAATAACCACATTTACTGTGCCAAAAAAAGGAAACAAAAACGAATCTCTTTGGTTGCTATATTACATAGCAAATTAAAAGTAGTGTAGGTAGGAAGATGAGTTTTATAAGGTTCATATTCGGATAACCTGGTCTCGTACCATGGCTTGAAGTAATACTGTTTATGCTGTGTGACAGTGACAGTGTTATGCCACTCTAGCGCTGTCCCTCTCAGCGATACGGAACTGATAATATGAATCAAAGATCCTGTATATTACCAAAATATATCCCTAACACCAGTAATGTTAAACCACTGTCTAGTCTGCGATAATTTAGTTTCAACGCTATAATCCCCGCTTATGTAATTATTAACTTTTACCTGTAAAGAAAGTTATATTTTATTATGTATTTTTCTCTAGTATTTTCACAACTCTGTGATTTCGGCGGTTTAAGAAACCTCTTATAGCTGACTTTATTTTATAATTCAATAGGCACTACTTCTAGATTAATTAATATTATTCATATAAAACAGGGTTTGGATTGATGTTACTTCGAAAGATCTGTATTTTGAGTACATATTATTTATTTATCTAAGAATTCAGAATTAGACATAAATCGATTTAATAAGTTTGTTCTATGTACCGCCATTAGTTAAGTATTTTTTGTCCGACGTATCGCTAGGAAGCCCGTTTTTAGTTTCACGGCTTTTAATACGAATAAGCAGGCCTGTTGCTATGTTTACACCGTGCAAAGCACAGTGGAAAATAAAAATGGTCAACATTATTAGAACACTAAGAAAATGTCCGTTCGTTTGTCGATTTATTCGCTTTAATTCAGACGTAAGACTCAATCATGGTACAGCACCTTGCAGCGATTGATGGATGTTGGGCGAAAAAGAATGGATACGAAACAAACGAACGGGCGTTTCTTATTATTCCAAAGCTACGGTTACTTCGTCGACAACCGTCTTAAAACATTGTCAGGCAGTAAAATAGACACAATATATTTTTTATTGTTATGACGCCTATAACCGTTCACAGTCCGGGAAAGAGTTAAAAAGTAAACCAATCTCTGACTGATTATACCGAATGAAAATTGTTGTACAATAAACTTATTACTTACCAATAAACGCGGTATAAATATTACGAAGTTATACTTAACAAGCTCAACAATTGTTTAGTAGACCTGTATTTGCTTTGGTGTTTAGTTACACCGCCTTTATTGGTAAGAAGGATTGAGTATGTTACATTTGTTACTTATAGATTCAGTGACTATTGATTTATGGATTCAGCGAGAATTTACTTTCTCCTTAAAACCAAATTAAAAATTGACCTAAAGACAGTTTACTTCATATGGAAGAAGTGCTTACCTTCGAATTTTTTGTTGTTATGCTTATCTATTATTTCAGTGTCGTATTCATAGTTATGTATACCTACTCGTATTGTGCTTGTATCTCATAGAATACATACCTATTAAATTGTGTCTCATCAGAACAATGTATTTTATTTTAGCAGATGTACACCAGCGGTGTTACCTGCAGTATATCCCGTTCCCGTGTGAAATTTCGGATAAATTATATGTTACCCGATGTATAAGGTACTAGTGGACGCCCCACGATTTGATTCGCATAGTTTAGTAGTACGGTCGGCCAAGAAAATGGTTATCAGTCTCGATGACACTTCCTGTGTCACTAAAACATAAATAAGGTAGAGTTGGTATATTGTGACAAGTGAACAATGAACTTAATGTTTAATGACATTCATATGAGTTTCAACCTTACGGTGGTAGACCAGATTCTTGGCCGACTGTACCTGCATCCCAAATTTCAAGCGTCATACTTGAGCAGTTTAGATTTTTCATACAAAAGTATTTTCCCGTTCCCGTGGGAATTTCTGGAATTCCTTTCTTAGTGCACCCCTACGGTACCTAAGCTATATCCGTTCCATATTTCAATTCAATTTATTAAAATGGCTCTTATGTTCAGAGCCGTTTAGAGCCGACAATTCTGCCACAAACCTTTTCAAATTTCAAGTGCTTATGTTTAGCCGTTTGGGCTATGGATATGTCAGTCAGTCAGCTTTTCTTTTTGTACATTTAGATAAGTATTATTTTAAAAAAAACATAATTCGCGTGTATAATGTTAGTTGAATCTACATGACTTGTACCACTGGCACTCTTTCAGAGCCTATGTACGCAATACTCGTACAGTGAAGAACATGATAAAATTGGGACCCCACAAGGTGTGTGAACCCTATAACAGCGTGATGGGCTCACCCCCTGTCGCGTTGGGTTACACGTCGGACCGTTTCCGATCGAACTTTGAAGTCAAAATGATGTTCAAAATCACAAGAACAAAATCTGTCCAATGACGGTTAAAAGGTTAAGTCTGCTGATTCTGTAGATCCAACTATAGTCCGCGCGCTGTAAGAAGCCCATTTGGACACATTCATAACACCACTGAAATTATTAAAATAAATGTAGAACGGAAATGATGGACTAGAAATGTGGTTTCTTTGTTTATGCTTGTTTTGTGATAATATGAAACATAATCCATGATGGAAAACAAAAATTAGTTGGCTTACAATTGATGCCAACTTATTTTAGTCACACACCAAAATATTTTTTGGTGTGTACTATCTGTCCAACTGATGTTGCTGCTCCAGTTTATTTCTCATATCCTGAGTCACTTTGAACTTGTGCCCATGACCAGGTATTATCCAATCTGCCATTTTAGAAATCTTCAACCTGTTCTGGATTTGTTTCCTTTCGTCTTCACTTCCAGCATCTTTCCAAATATTTGGATCTGATATATCTTCTTCCTTTTCGAATAAATCACCTGAGGGCATTATAAAATACTTAACCTTTATTTAATGCATACAAAATAATTAAATATCACAGCTTTTAATCCCAAAGCAGGCAAAAAGCACACAGTAAGTAAGTTCCCCAACATGATGGGAGAGACCTATCACCGTCTGGATGTATTCAAGTCACAAGTATATAGGTACCTAATGAACAAGTATGATCCATTGTGGACCACATCACTGGTTAATACCAGGCAGAATGCAAGTAGTCAACTACTTAGTTCATTAAAAA
>SJJU01015712.1:0-10490 GCA_012932125.1 Conopomorpha cramerella
TGGGCTCACCCCCTGTCACGTTGGGTTAAATACGCTTGGTGAACCGTGGGCTTTTGATTATTAAACAAGTGCCTCTGCCTACCCCGCTTTGGGAATAAAAGGCGTGAAGTGTATTTATTTTATTTTTTTATTTTTAGTACAAAGAAATACTCACCACACGAATAGTGGCTCAAAGAACTGCAGCACGATGACGAAGCCCAGCGTGACGAGGATCAGCCCCAGGTTGAGCAGCAGCATCAGGCAGCACATGCCCTTCACGTTGGGGCAGAAGGGGTTGGGCGCCGCCATCGCGTCCACCTTCACTCCAGCCTGAAGATCACAAGATCAAGTTTAAAAGGTAAATTTACTTTTACGAGAGCAATTATAAGTTTATAACATTCGGTAACATTATTTGGTTGTATCTATCTATATATCGATACCTCGAGTTAGAAATGTCGTATAAACCAACTTACCGTTATATAGACCAATCGATAGAGCGGAAAATTCTGCATAAGCCAGCATTCATAACTCAATTTCACCAAAAGTGGCTTTTACGACCTTTCTACCCCGAAGTATCGATATATATAAAAGAAAGTCGTGTTAGTTACTCCATTTATAACTCAAGAACGGCTGAACGGATTTGGTTGAAAATTGGTGAGGATGTAGCTTAGAACCGGGAAACGGACATAGGATACTTTTTACCCCGATCCTGTTGGTCGCGTCGCTATATAGAGGGCGTTATAGTTTGTATGACGAACTGAAATTACGCGAATGAAATCGCGGGGCGTCCACTAGTTTGTAATAAAGATTAGTTGTCCCAGCAAACAATTGATTTAAAAAAGGGAGATTTGTACCCAGTTATAATACAGTTTTTAAACCTTACCTGAACTTCCACTAATAATTCAAGAATAAAATTTGCCAAATGAGTCCAGCACTTCTCGAGTTTTAGCTAGCCTGATTAACGAACAGCAATACATTTTTGTATAATGGATTATAAGTTAATATGTACGGTATGGGAATGGTTTGATACCATGGTATCTTTATCTTTATTTCTATTAATTCAAATAATTATATCAGCTAAAACTTCACTGAAAAAACCTCTATGAAAACTTAATCCAAAAAACGATGCCCTAATGTTTCTTTAAGTTCTCAGGGCATATAACTTAAGTTTTACGAGTATTGGCTATGTGCAAAGCGAGTAGTGGCAGAGAGATAACGACCGCAGCGCACAACGCGGCAGAAATTGGAAACAAATGCGGATGATCAGCTGTCAAGTGTTGATTGCAGTACAAAATCAAAGCAAAGAAATGGGCTATGACTGTTGTTGCGTTGTTAAATTTTAACGTGTTGCGTTCTTACATGCTCGGCTAATACTAATTTATTGCATTTTATCTCAGTTTGTGGTTGGAAACTAATATTATGTGTAATAGTTACAAACCCGGTTTTTATTATAATATTAATTTTACAAACTATTGAATAAATTTCACTTATATAATATTGTCAACGATACTATTTTAATCTTTGGTTTTATTTATATTTGCAAAGAAAACTAACAATGTTTACATTGTTGTTATTTGACAGCTTCCGCAAATGTTGTAAACACTACGCGTCGCCACCCGTCGCGCACATAGCCAATAAGGTTACTTGTCTATTTGGTGAGTAACACAGCGTTTATTGGCCAGGATATTTGATGTCTTCTCCTCACCTTTCTGGATGTTTTGGAGCGGTGCGTGGAGGCGACAGATGGCGCCACAGCGCTCCTGTAGGAATACACGCTGCGCGGCGGGCGGGACTGTCGACTGAAAAGATAATTATAATTATTAATAATTATATCGTTTAGTTAGTTATATAGTAGTGGACGCCCGCGATTTCATTCGCTGGCTTTCTACTACTACCAAGTGTTAGACCCATAATTTGAAAATATACGTTTTCGTCCTATAAACTTCTGTTCCCCTTTTTAGGCCCTTTGGAAATGAATGTTGAAAAATCCTTTCTTATCTCACGTAAACATTATAAAATGAACCCCAGTGACAATTGACAACTTTCTAGGGTCAAGGGTTTGTGCTGGGATGAATGAATCAGTCAGGACTGACAGCTCGCGGTGTTACCAGGGTTGTATTCCGTGCCCGTGGGTATTTTGGGATAAAAGTTGTAGCCTGTGTTATTTGTAATATTTGAATGATATTCCCAAGGATTTTTTTGTAATTTTATTGTGTTTTTGTATCTTTTTTTATTTTGATTTATTTGGTTTTTTGTGTACCTACTTAAATAAACTATTTTTTTTGTAGGACCACCTGTAAGGATATTTCTGTGTACACAATGTATGTATCTTACATAAAAAATAATTTAAAAAAACGAACCGCCTTCAACCCGTACTAGTCACCCCTATCGTTTTTCATCGTTTAATCCTATCTTTTTTATCATGGGACCACGTTTAAATATCTATTTTCTAACAATAAAATTATCATCAAAATCGATTCATAAACGACGAAGTAATCGAATTGAGAACTCCTTTTGAAAGTCGCTTAAAAAGCGGATTAACATGCGACAGAAAGTAAAATTAAACACCCATAAGTGTGTGAGTAATCAAGTCTAGTTTCAAGATTGAGACATTTCCTTAGACTTGTCTACAAATTTGCTCCGCGTCGTCTAACAAATACCTACTACGTCGGTGGTGCAATGTATCGAGATTAGATAAATGCAGTTAGATTCATTTGTAACCCGACGTTCGTGACTGCATTATACAGATCACATAGCAATTAAATCAACAAAGTCTATCGATCGATTTATCAATGACATAACGTCCGTGGGCCGCCATTTTTAGTATTTTGCGCGGTAAAAGCGGCCTGTCATTATGGGAAACGTCATAAAACGGTGTCGCGCCGAGGCATAGATCACACGGCGCGTTCGGCCACAAAAGAGGCGGGTGGGGGTTACTCCATTCACTAAAATTTGGTTCATATAGTTTATAACTGCGGGGTTTGTAATAGCTTATTGTAGCTTCTGCCAGCCATCTTGCGTATATCATCAGTCCACCTTTTTTTACTGGAAGACACACATCAAAACTATCTAGGGATCAAGTACATTTAAGAAGATTGCAATCAAGAATATCTTTTAAAAAACTTAATTCATTCATAATTTATTCAAAATGTGGTGATAATTAAGTCATTGATACAGGCATGGGGAATTAGGTAGGAGACCAATCCAAAAGATTAGATTTGATAAAAAAAAATACATTTTTTAGAGCTAAAAATGTTCTTGATCCCTAGACACTTTTGATGTGTGTCTTCCAGTAAAAAAAAGGTGGACTGATGATATACGCAGGATGGCTGGCAGAAGCTGGATGCGAGAAGCCGAAAACAGATCACAGTGGCGTGCAATTGGAGAGGCCTATGTCCAGCAGTGGACAAGTATGGGTTGATGATGATGATGAAAAATAATGTGGGAGCAGTACACCTCGGGTCTTTTAAAAATAGTGGGAAATGAAAGAGATGCTAATACTTTATTCTATAATCATTCTCATTGGCTGCGTTTGTTTGATTTTCCGTCAATATTTTTATTGCCAAACCAGCAGCCTCTATGGAAATATAATAAATACTTATACGCAATTTCCTTACGGTTAAGGGGTGCGAACTCCACAATCCCCGGCAACACATAATGTTCTCTCCTCCCCCAACCATTAGGTAGAGCGTTGTTTTGGCAGTACTTAAAAGTACAATGAAAATTAATTTCTTGACTAAAACTTTTTAACATAAAATTCACTTCAGCATTTAGTAGTAGCTAGACAGATGCACTTGCTAAACAAATGCCCACGATTCACCAAGCGCATTTAACTCGTACTGCGACGACGCACTAAAACTTTTAATATGAAAAGTACTTTTAAATTAAAAACCATACTGTTGAATATCTGGTGTGTAAACGTCGTTACAAATTATAACAGTGATGTCTAAGTAAACCCACTTCACTCTTTTCATTCAGTACGTGCTCCTTCAATGACAAATCTTAGAACGAGTTACCGTCAAATATCGTTGTTAGTATCGCTTCTGTAGATAGTCAGTAGGACCCCTACAGCCGAAACACGTGTGCCCTCAGTCACGAATATCGTAAAGATGATCCTCATGTCAAACCTGGCCTCCATACCTGGATACCCTGACCTTTCGGGGAGACGAGAACATTATATGTATGTACCACCTTTATTTAGTTACTATAGTTCAGAGTTATTCGAACTTATTACCCCCACGTACCTTTGTATAAGTTCTCAAATAATCGCGAACCCCTTACCCAAAATAAAATTAAAGAAACTACCTGTAGAAGTAAAAAAAGGGAAGTAGCCTTTGTACCTCGTTTATTGGATGAAATACACCTTTTAAACCTTCCCTAGACTTGCACAAATAATTCAAGACCAAAATTAGCCAAATCGGTCCAGCCGATCTCGAGTTTTAGCCAGACTAACGAACGGCGATTCATTTTTATTTATATAGAGTTAACAAATACAGTTAGCATTAAAAGGAAAAATATATTATTAGGTCTCGTTCCGCGTCGCAAATTTAAACAATTTGAAGATAAATTATAGACAGTCACAGCTCATTAGGCAACAAGTACGCGTCTTCTCGTGAATCGTGCAAGTTTGACAGCCAACCAGCCACCATTGCGTAAATCTTTCCGCAAACCCCCTACCCTCTAAAGGAGAACCCGACGGTTACGCGAACACCACATTGAGAAACTCTGCTATAGTTAACCCAGCGAATGTTGTTTCGCCAATATCAGTGGTGTGCACTGGCTTTTACGACAAGGTAGGTAGTAATCCCCAAGGATTGACACCTATGTATAGGTAACTTGTCTTTACGAAACATAGGTACCTACATATCGACTCACCCACAAAACACAGGACCTTCATTAGCCTATGTCGTGAGTACCTACTACAAAAAAGGATCTAGCAATAACTCTATTATTAGGTCGGGTAACCAAAATACTAAGGTAGGTGTATTTTTGCCTATATGGTGTGCACGCCACTGGCCAATACACAAATTATTAACAGCGTTTTCCTGTTGTTATATTATGTATCAATCTATAATATAAAAATTAATCGGAAAACGTGTCGGTAACCGCATAACTCCGGAACGGCTGGACTGTTTTCGCTAATTCTATTTTTGTTGTGTTTATTAATGACAACAGAAGGTTCTTACGAAAGAAAAAAATGACATCAACTGCTGGACACCGGCCACCCTGGAGGTCATACTGTGACTCCTACCTACTTGGACATGTTATGAGCTAAAACTACTTACCCTAAGGTATGTAGGTCTGTATGTATGTGCCTACATAATACAAAAGAGTAACTTTAAGGCTACCTAACGATTTTATCTGTCACGTAGCTTGTTTGTTGAGCTTTGTCGTTAAAATAACGGTCGGCTTACTTTTGCAGTTACTTTGACAATATCAGATGAAGCTCTGTAGCGTGGTGGTTCGTGAGTGTTGGTTGTCTCCGTCTACCCCTTCGAGATGAGCCCTCTTGGCTTTACTCACTTTTTGAGCATGATTCCACCACTAGGTAAGGTCGGCGAAGGAAATGGTTCTGTATTGGTGACACAGGAAGTATCATAAAAACTGACTAATAGGTAGATACTAAGGTACTCTACTAAGGTGGAGTCTTTAAATTATGATAAATAAAAATAAACTTAATAGTAAAATGTATATAAATCTATATAATATTATATAGATTCATATATCTACTATATATATATAAAAGAAAGTCGTGTTAGTTACTCCATTTATAACTCAAGAACGACTGAACCGATTTGGTTGAAAATTGGTGGGGAGGTAGCTTAGAACCGGGAGACGGACATAGGATTTTTTACCCCGATCCTGTTGGTCGCGTCGCTATATAGAGGGTGTTATAGTTTGTATGAAGAACTGAAACTACGCGAATGAAATCGCGAGGCGTCCACTAGTATTGTTTAAAAAAGAATAGATGTTCATTAGTCTCGCTAAAGCTCGAGAACGGCTGGACCGATTTGGTTAATTTTGGTCTTGAATCAAAACATGGAAGTCCAGGGAAGATTTAAAAGGTAGATAGGTATATTTCTTCCAATAATCTTCTGGATTGGTCTTATACCTAATTCCCCATGCCTGTATCAATGACTTATCACCACATTTTGAATAAATTATGAATGAATTCAGTTTTTGTAAAATATTTTCTTGATTGCAATCTTCTAAAATGTACTTCATCCCTAGACACTTTTGATGTGTGTATGTATTCTGTATTCAAAAGTATGATGAAGTAAAGTAAGTACGGTATCCTAGTTTGGGGCCAGTAGAACGTGTGTAAAATTGTCCCGGAAATATTTATGTATTTTTTTTTTGTAAAAGTTGATTATATTCAGAGGGGATTCTTAAAAAACGAACTAAAACTCTTTAACTAAACTATTTGAACGCTCCGAATCTCTTTGTTGTCTCAAAATTTACACACTTTAAAATTCATCTCCATATTTCCAAAACTAATTGAATCAATCAAGTGTCACGTTAAATCGGTTATTGTAATGTATGGTACGGTTGAACAGTACCGTTGCGTTCAGGCTTTAAGTAAGATCTCTGTGAGGTCTAAATCCTTGAACGATTCACCTACCTAATTTGAGCCAACGGATCTTTGGCCGTGCTAAATTACAAAAACGGCTCAGCGAGGTCCCGAGCGCGGCACACTTGCGTTTCGAACAGGTTCGTGCGTTTTGTGACGCGGCTGGAACGCCGACTTGCGTCTAAAACTTTACAACTTTACTTCTGACTTTAAAACTTTAGAACTGTACTTTAGACGCAAGAAAGCTTTATAAGATTTGTTTTTTAGTACTCGAGGTAGTATCGTATTTGAGTGCAAGTAACTTTAATAGTGTAGGAAATCATTTATGTCGAACAAATAAAATTACCCAAGTTTTCATAAAGGAAAAAATCTACTATTCTGAATTTAAAGTGAAATTTTTACCAGTCAGATTATGTACGCATATTATTTTATCATGTAAACTATTTTAGTATGCAATTTTAATTTGCAGCCAATTTTAAAAGGTAGTAATTTATATTTGTAATGGTTTTATGAATATTAATATACGAAATTAATGGAAACTATCGACTGTTTACCATAACTACAGAATAATTATAATAGTGAATGTAAATTGTTCATATTTCTGCCTATTATATAATTTACAAAGTGAATATTTATTCTACGTATTAAAACATACCGATATTATTGGTTAAAATTTAGACCAGTTTGACCGTATCTGGCTTACATTTTACCAATTTTTAAGACCTTCACTAGCGTAGTATTTATAAAGATACTAGCTGTCCTGGAAAACGTTTGTTTTGCCATAATAAGTTGCTTTTGTACCAGGTGTATTGGGAGAAATACAACTGGTAGATGCATAAAAAATAGATAGTAGCTGATTCTCAGACTTCTGAAAGCGCATATAAAATTTGGTGAAAACTGGTAAAGCCGCTTCGGAGGAGTACGGTAACTAACATTGTGACATGTAAATTTATATTAGATGGTGCACTAAATGTTATATCTCTATAAATATTCGGAAAGGCTATAATTTAAGTACATAAATCCAGTTAAAAGCCTGTTTCTAACAGTACAGAAATTTCCATCAATCGGTTCGTACGATTTCGCGTAATTGAAAACGCGCGGCTGTCGGACTCATAAACACAAAACAAAACCTCACATTAAACGGGCTAGATTGATGGAAAATTACCATCCGGAGAGGAATTGGGCTATGCTTTCAATTCACGCCATATCGACTCGAACAGTACACGCGAAAATGTTACTTCATTTGTATGCAAATTCATTCATAACACCAGTTCTAGTTACACTGGTTTTCACGGTCTCTAAGTGTGAGATCGCCGTGTACCCATTGAGGAATGTAAAACGGTATGACAATACCATGATGGAGGGATTATGGGTCAAGGGATTGAGAGAGCATCTTCACAAGACATTTGAACCACCTAGACGTAAGGTGTCATTGAAACATCTTTACGTCAAAGTCTTTTTTTTTTTAAATGGCAATCTATTAGCTTGTGCCAATAATTTTTGCCAGTGTCCAGTGTGGATAAGCAACGTGGTAAAAATAGTCGTCAATCGTCAATGTCGTGTCAAAGTCTCATTGAAACGTGAGGGTGGACCATCAAATTATAATGCTGCGTGGAAAATTACACGGGAATACAAATTGATCCAATAGGAGTCCTCTCCTTTACTTCTAACTCTCACTACATTATTTTTCAACACCAGCACATTATTACACTAAATCCACCAGATTAACACAACAATTGCAGCGAAAAATTAATTTTGAAAATGAGAAATAAAGAACGCCATTTGCATGTCATCGCTTCCCGTCACAAAGTCCACTGAAACATCAATAAGGTAGAGTTGTTATATTGTGACAACTGAAAAATGAACCTTAAAGTCTAATGTCATTCATATGAGTTTCAACTTTGGGGTGAAAGACTAGAATTCTCGCCTGTATTCTGTATAGCCGTGTGGTGACGGCGGATATACATGTGTCACCATCCAAGCACAACTATTCCCGTCGTGGGGGTCGTAAGAGGCGACCGAGGGAGCTTTCCAGAGGACGAGCAGCAGCGCACTCTGTGAGTTAAACCACAACACCACTGCGATCGCCAACCCGCCTGCCAAGCGTGGCGATTTCCCCCAAATGATTATAGAAATCATTGGGGGAGGCCCTCTTCCAGCAGTGGACGTCATGTGGTTGGTGATTATAATATTGTAATAAGTAAGAGTAGTTTTTTCGTCCATCAAAATATCTCATTATTTTCTGGTTGTATTTTTTAGTTCAATGAAGAATTTTCAGGGCCCCTGTTTCTCTTATTTATGTCAGATGGCGCTAGTTGTATTAGGGGGACAAATGTCAACGAAATTACTTACTCCAAACAGTCCGTATTGAAGGCGACAGTATTTTTTTTAATTGTATGTCTACATTTAACAAAAGTGTCTCAAGTCTAAGTAACTCACCCTAATAATAAAAAACGCACTAAAATATAGCTGACAGAAGTCCCCCTGGATATCTACTAGCGACATCTAGACAAGAAAATTTTGGAGTTTGAAAGTTCCCCATTGCAGTGGCTCAAAATTTTATTTTATTTGGATTTTGATGTCATTTCCTATTATTGTGATTAATTTATCGTATGCCTCGCGGTATTAGCAGCGCTTCAAAAAATTCGTCTCCCACTGTCTGCCCCTATGTATGCTTAGATCTTTAAAACTACGCAACGAACTTCGAGGCGGTTTTCTTTAGTAGATAGAGTGATTCTTAAGGAAGGTTTACACTGGAATACATGCATAGAAACACTGTTAATCTTTACTAATATTATAAAAAAGGAAATAATTGTGTCAATGGATGTTTGTAACGAATAAGCTCAAAAACTTAACCTGATACCCCGATCGCGATTTTACAATAGGAAAACCAGGAGAACGGCAAAACTTCATCCATACCAGGTTGAATTATCATTTACGCGAACCAAACGGTTTGCGTACTGCGAACCGCCAGGATGTGAAATGACTTGCCGGAGTCTGTGTTTCCTGCGCAGTACAGTCTGAAGGTCTTCAAGTCACTGGGGTAAATAGGTATCTAATGAACAAGTGTGCTCCATCGTAGACCACATCGCTGCGGAAAATCAGGCATGTATATTACAAATCAACCTGTTGTACCAACCTCTAAGTATATATCAGCTAAACATAGCAATAAGGCTCTAAATTAAGTTGTTTACAGAGTTGCAATATAAATCTCTCAACAATATTAGCGAAGATTCATCATTCAGACTGCTTAACGGTGAATACAGGAACGGCTTATTGCACTAGCTACTTGTACCGGCTTCAACTGCCGGGGTCGGAGGTTCTCATACATTTTGTTGTCATTTTGAATTGAAAGGTACAGTCGAAGGCACCCAAGATTACGTTATATTACAAACACGAAAAGTTTGACTGTATGGATATCCACTTTCATAGTGCGAACCGCCAGGATGTGGAACGACTTGCCGGAGTCTGTGTTTCCTGCGCAGTACAGTCTTCTTTAAGTCACTGGGGTAAATAGTACCTATTGAACAAGTGTGCTCCATCGTAGACCACATCGCTGCTTAAAATCAGGCAGGATGGTGATCAAACGCTTGTTCATAGTGATAAATAATAAAAAAAATGGATGTTAAATCATTTTTTAAAGAAACGCGCACTGACAATGTATTAATAGTTTAACGTCGGGCAAATAACGAAGGTAAGCTGAATGCTTGTCTTTGGTTAATTTCGCGCCGTAACACACGGTTTATACTATTAATACACACATCAAAAGTGTCTAGGGATCAAGTACATTTTAGAAGATTGCAATCAAGAATATATTTAACAACAACTGAATTTATTCAAAATGTGGCGATAAGTCATTGATACAGGCATGGGGAATGAGGTAGGAGACCAATCCAGAAGATTAGATTTGATTTAAATAAATTAGATTTTTTTAGAGCTA
>SJJU01015723.1:0-10700 GCA_012932125.1 Conopomorpha cramerella
ATTTTATTCGCTACTTCAAGGGTATGTGTGAAAAGCAAAAAGTGGAATGTTTTTTACGTTTCCAAGAAAGAAGATAAGAGTTATTTATTATTCGGAATCTTCATTAATTATTTCAGCATTAGCCGTCTTGTAGATGGGGAGCTAAGTTGAGGCTGAATAAATTCAATTATAAGATCTTAATGAAATTTGTTCAAAGCACATTATTACTTTAATATTACATTGCACATCTTAAACCCAATTTTAGGGGGTTAAAACCTAAGTGTGATTATAATTAGTCTTGAAGATTTATCTTATCTGATTATTCAATAGCCTGTTACCTTATGGTTAGGAAAATAAAGTTGAAATTAAGGGTTGCGATTATAATTATTATGTTCTATTCGTTCACAAAGTTGGACTTTTGTCACTACTCCTTGTTCGCCTTTTATTGATTGTATTTAGTTACATACATACACTACGTACACGTAACCTTAAGATAAAAAGGACCCTTCGGTAGCACAAAAAGGAGTTTTTAATGTCAATATGGGACATTCGTTGCAAGATTTATTATGTACAAATATACACAAAACTTGATGAAAGTCATGTATGATTTGAAAAACAAAAGTAAACGCCCTCAGTTCGTTTTATATATTTTTAATGACCAGAAAAACCGGGAAGTAACTGGTGTCTTATTTTTTCTTTAATATTTATTTTATTCAGGAATTCTCTCTGGAGAATTGGGTAAACCCAGTTCCTATGAAATTCCAGGAGGAAAGGCAGATGATGCATTCTATTTATTACATTCCAGGTCAACATGAGAATATACATACGTATTTATACGAAAAATATGACAAAAAATCAATAAACATTTCCTGATTATTGTTAAAGAATTCGTACTCGTAGATGTACCGAAATGGATTGGTAGGTACATTTTAACTAAAACATCTTTTCATTATTTAAAGTAACTTGTGTACAATTAGGTAATGTTTTATTAACATAATATACGATGCACAACTCAACCTGTATCGTCATACGAACGTCTAATAACCACCTTTTGGATATAATAGAAAGCTCGCCGATTAGCAGCAACTAGTGCAAGCTCAGTGCATCGCGGGAACGTTGTCACAGCCTCAAAGCATCTCGACGTCACAGCAGAGACGTCGGCGTCGCATAATCTCACGAATGGCGTTGAGATAACGACGTGCAGATAAGCAACGCCCCACTTCTTGTTCTCTCCGCGAGAGACGATAGCTTCGGGATGACACTGTTGTAGTATTTTACTACTGAAAACGCGACCAATAGATGGTTTTGTGGTTTAAAGCTTAGTTCTGGATGTAAAAAAATATGTAATTTATACGTTTTAATCCAATAGTGGGGTATGTAAGCATGCTTCATCGTAGGAGTTTTCTAAAAAAAAATTCTGTCAAAGATAGTGGGAGGGAAAGAGATTTTTCCTATTAATCTATCGCTCTTTAGTAAGATACATTTCTTTTTAATGAAAACTCATTGAAAAGTAATATGAACAACTACTGGTTACTAAGTGTATTTTTGTTATAGTCAAATATATATTATAATAAAATACGTATGTTTATACCAGTGGCGAAACTATGTTTTTTTCGGAAGGTAAGCCGAAACTAAAACCTTACCTAGGTAGGTATTTTATTAAAACAGATGAGGTATGGATAAATTCCGGTAAGTAGGTACTAACCTAGTTATTTTGATTAATAATGGGTAGTGTATCCCTGAATGAGGAAAGTAAGCCGATGAGAATCGGCTTATATGTATACACACATAATACCTTTAATAATTTCATGTCTGCCACTTCGAGGAATTAATAATATGCCAAATTATCAATTGTTATAGATTATTTTAATGGTGAAAATCGTGATCAGTCCGATTTCAGTAGAAATCTAAACCAATTTGATTGAAAAATATCCATCCATTCAAAGTAACTGCGAAATTAGGAACCTATTATTTAAATCTGAAAGCCTTTGTACCTACTGTCGGAGAACACTTTGATTTAGAGTGGGGGGCGATTGAAGCTGGAATTAATCAGACCCTTAATTTAGGAAGAAGCAAGTGACCAAAATAACGTTAACTTACTTCGATATTCGAGAGGTTGAGTTTGAATGAATTATTTTTGACGGCGCTTAAAGTTGGCGATCAAAGGAAATCATATTTCTATTAGTTAGCAAAATGTTCGTTGTTTCGGGGTAAAATTAGTCTAAATATGAAATAAATTCTGGAATATTAACTGAAACTAAGAATTCGATGAGCACAGATATCGTTTTGTAAAATAAAGCACAATTTTAAATATTGTAAAATTTATCAAAGATTTTATCAAAATTTATCAAAGGAGACAGGCGTGAATTCTATGTATGTATGTTATCAAAGATTTATTAAATAAAAAAATCGTTTACGCCCCGCAGCTTCGCTCCCAGGGAACCTCCATATTCCACGTCTCGTGGGAATCTTTTCTGTATATTGAACTCCTGGTAAACGTTGTTATACCAATATACTTTATAGCCTTGTGCCAAGTTTCATCAAAAACAGTCCATTACTTTTTGAGTAAAAGAAGGACAAACACCCATCCATCCATAAATCAATCCAAACTTTTGCATTTATAATATTAGTAGAATAGTCGTAGATATAGTATTCAACATTATTCCAATATACTTTTTTCTCTGTCCTGATATAGTACCTCTGTTACTTACATTAGTTCAAATATAATCTAGCATTTAGTTTCGTTCCAAAGAGCCAGCAAAACCCCTAGGTGGTTTAAATTAAATTTTAACTAGAAATGGTGCCGGTAAGTAAATTACAATATTGAAGGTTTAATTACGTGTTCAAAATCTTCACTAAAACATCCGAAAGCAAAATTTCACAATTGAATTTCAACGTTAAGTGTCTTGTAATAGAACGTTGTTTACAATAGCAAGCTCTGCGTAATATTTTCGTACCAACGAACAAATTCACAGTGGCTGGGTTAAGTAGACCCTTGGGTAATATTAGTTATTTTTCCTTGCTCTTCCATTCCCTCTGTGTTCCAGATGAATAATAGATTATGACTTCACCTGATGTTCCTCTTCACGAGCAACGGGTAGAGCTTTTGTTCTGAAATGTTTGGATGGAAAGCTGTATGATTAAAGTTAGTCATTTTAATATTAAAGCACTGTAGGTAAGGCAAAGCTAATTAAAATCGGCTTCAACTGGTCTCCGACAGATTAAAAGGCTATTGCTTGTGCTTAAAGACTTGCTTTTCAGAATGGTTACTTTAGGAGAGGCGGTTATGACCTAGTGGTCGCCTTAATCCGGTCTGCATTCTATATTATGTGGATTTAAGTTTGACATAAATTCGCTGCATGCCGCATCGTTTTTATGTTCTAAGAAATAATAGCAACTAATCTCGAACAAAAGATGCATCAAATATTTACTACGAGCGCTACGCGTAGATAAGGCTTCGTTTGAAATGACTACGGCGTAGACATAACTACGGCTCGTAGACGTTTCTAATATTCGCACTTAAGCACACGACTGTCATAAGTTTTCTAAAGATTAAGAAAAGTCTTTGTTATAACTAGATAGAAATAATATTAAAAATATGTATTGATTAAGAAATATAATAATATTTCCTTTTCCCCGTGTAATTTGAGTAACTTTAACTTTATCGGTACAAAAAAAAGTAACGTTATCACACAGCTATACATACAATACAATCGTATTGTAAAGTTTACTTTGTTATGTCGATAATATTTCATACTTACTGTTGGTTAACCTAGTCTGACATTAGGGGCTTATATAAACAAACTATTGACGCCTCCTCTTCATAACGACGCATCCCACAGGATCAGAATGAGATCCTATGTCCGTGTGCTGCTCTGAAGCTCCTGTCTCTGTCCCCAAGAGTTTTCAGCCTTATCGGTTCAGCTGTTCTAAATAGTGCAACTAACGCAACTTTCTTTTATACATATAAATAGATTGTAATTGTTTTATGTGACCAGCCATTCGCTTAAATAATAAGTTCCAACTTTAAAACCCCTTGATAGATGGTGCCCTCACGAAATTTTCCTTACTGTCCGTAATTTTTTGTAAGCTTATACCATACATCAAACATCTAAAACCAACCGTAAACGAAACAACCGTAGATAAATTTACCTATCCGACAAAAAAGAACAGCTATAAAGGTATAAATAGGAAGTCGTGCTATCTCTTTCACTTCTCATATACATAACAGAGACAACCTGTGTGCTAAAATACCCGGTAACACGGTCTAATACTTGCCATACTGTGTTTATTGCTCGTGGAATTACGGAGGAGGATGATTATCTAGTTTATTATGCATACGTAAGCTCGCGTGATAAGTAGCTTAGGCCGCTTGTAAGCAGATTATCGATATTGTGTGTAGGTGCCCACTCGGCTAATGGTCGGTCAATGCTTCCCCTGAATTGTGCATACTGGAAAATAGTAAACTCCTTTGTATATACAGTAGTAGTTGTATTCTGGTAGTTTCCCCCCGCAGTTTATTTATTATTATTATTTATTATTACAGATACAATTATTATAATAATTATAATTATTATTACAATTATTATAACAATTATCTCGTTCCCGTAGATTTTTTTGGATACCTACATTATAGACTACGTAATATTGCGATGTACATCGTATATAGTTGTAAAGTTTCATGAAAATCCGTTAGTCGATTCGAAGATTGAACGATTAACAAACATCCATCTATAATAAAACAAAGTTTAAGACATTTTTTATAAAAAACACTTGTTCATTAGATACCTATTTACCAGTGACTTGCAGACCTCCAGGCTATACTGCGAATATGCAGGAAAAGGTAGAATTCAATTGGGCATGTCTGTGTACTATATCGGGGACGTTTTAATAACGTGTAAAATGTGACACTCAACTTAAAACAGTAGTAGTTTTAGTATAGTCTGGACGTCTTCAAGTCACGGGTAAATAGGTAGCTGATGAGCAAGGTATGATCCATTTTAGACCACATTGCTGCTTAATATCAGGTAGGATGGTTGTCAAACGCTTGTTCATAGATATTTTTTTAAATACTATGTTACTTAAGCAGAGTTATTATTTTTTGCTTATGTTTTGATTGGCATCATAAAAGTAGGTTGTTTTTTTTATATGTCGGTTAGATTCCCAGACAAAGCAAGTATTTTTTAGAAAATCTATGAATGCAGTAAATTTGCATATACTTTTCAAAGTAACATAAAGTCTTCTTTGAGCAAAATTTACTGTCTACGATATTTAAGGTACTTCCCCTGGTTTGGAACGCCCTGTATATAGTAGTATGTATGCAAATTATTTAAGTGTACGGCAATAAGGAAAAGTCGTCATCTTTTTTAATAACATTTTACAAAATATACTTCAGTGCAGCTAAGTCATGCATCACAAATAATTCAGCTAATGAAGTACGGGAGGCGCAACCCGGACATAATATTGTGTTTAGAAACTGCGAAATTAAATTTCCTTACCGTGTAAGATTAAAGGAGTCTCACGCTTGCTTATTTAGCTTGCGGTTTCTCTTTTGTTTTTCTTCGTACTTGATAATAATAAGCATACATGTGGGAAGGTTAAAGTTTCCGTTGGGTATTATATTTTGGTAAACTTGTAAAATATGATCTTTTTCCGTCATAGGGATTTAGTTTAATTTATTTAGGACAGCCAACAAAGGAAATAATTTAACAAACAAATGAATCATGGGCGTGTGTTGACTTAATAAAAGGTTGACATTACATGCATTAGTGGCGTATACTAATATAATTTGGAGATGAGTTGCGATGACTAATTTTCTAAAAAATATGCTACAACACAATGTAGGGACGAAAATAGCAAGAGATAAGTATTTTACCTTAAACCGTGTAATGAACATGTAAGTAGGTACCACTTTAGTATCCCGTGGATCCATCTGTTAAGGGGGAGAATCAACGAGGGTTAAACAGTGTTTCATTATTGAATTTATCACGATACGGTGAACAATTTTATATTTCCCCATACATCATCTTTAAGCGGGAACGGCTGTTACGGAAAATTTAGCTACGTAATAACATTTTATTTTAAAGGTGCTTTTTCCCGTATTCATTATTGACTTTTACAGCAAAATCTCAAGATTCTAACAGCTGTTCCATACAAACACTTTGAAACAGTGAAGCAAAAAGTCCCCATATTAAGTATACTTACACA
The DNA here is from genome assembly GCA_012932125.1 of Conopomorpha cramerella. Lineage (NCBI taxonomy): Eukaryota > Metazoa > Arthropoda > Insecta > Lepidoptera > Gracillariidae > Conopomorpha > Conopomorpha cramerella. The sequence continues at coordinate 6,187 of SJJU01015723.1, forward strand.
TGAATACTTAAATGTGATGCGTAATGTGAAACAATGGGGAATTGTCTTTGACGTTTTTTTGACAGATTGAGAACTGTCATTACTGTCATACTTTCCAAACAAAGTTTGACAGTAACGACAGTTCTTACCCTGAAAATCTATCAGAAAAACGTAAAAGAAAATTCCCATTAAACATGTCAGCCTTGTAAGGCGAATTGCGCGTTTGGGTTGTTTCAATTAGGATTGACTATAAAAATAATGCAATTTCTTTGATTTTCAATTCTCATCAGAAATATGTGTATATTATTATTAAAAATACATCTTGAAAAAAGAATATAAAAAGTAAAACAGCTGCTCAAACGTGCAATACGCCTGAAAGATGAGAAATGGTGAACTCCTGTTTTTTTTAATTTGCCATAATATAAACGAACATCGGCCATGTTCTCATTATCCAAGTATTTTTTCGTAGGTTACTAAAGTATGCCTACTATAATTATCATCAAAACCCCTACAATTACCATCAAAGACCCAATTAATAGGCTAAAAGTGACTTGAAAGTCACCTAGTCCTTCCTACCTTTAAAGATTACATACGCTGTACATGTCTTTAGGTAAGTATATTAAATAACGTCTTATTGTCTTTGGCGGAAGTTCTTAATTCAGTATCATCTGCTTAGCACGAGACGGCAAAGTAACTTAGTAGCGAGCGCGGTACATAAGTTGACTGACGCCTCAACTTCTCACGCCGCATCAGCTCGAGTCGTAAACTAAAACTTGGTATGCTCAACTTAGTTCGTAATTCCGGTAAGTAAAACCTTGATAGCGCTTACTTTGTTGTTTTAATCGTGATCGGTTCTGAGAGAAGAATTGTATCGGACTTAAGATAAAAGCATTGATTGTCTAGTCAAACGTACAATATTCAGCACTTCATAGTATAAAACAATGTCGCTTCCCCACTGTCTGTCGCTATGTATGCTTAGAAAGAATTTTAAAACTACGCAATGGGTTTTGATATGGATTTCATTAATATATCAAAGTTAATAGAGTGATTCCAGAGGAAGGTTTAAATTAATAATAAATGAACAATAATAATTTAAGAGGTTTATATAGATATCTTCATAGCACACGTGTGAAGCCGGGCGGGTAGTTAGTTTACATTGTTATAGGTTTGAGAAAGAGTTTTCTTTGTGAAAATACGCCGTTATATTTTTATTTACAATTAGCTGTACTGCGCGGTGTTACTTACGATTATGATTACGAGAATTATGGGATAAAATATAGTCCATGTTACTTAGAGATAATGTAGCATTCTAATGGTGAAATATTTATCGTAATCCGTCCAGTAGTTTTAGAGATTATTTGTTATTTTATAATATTAGTATACGTACCTATACATACGCCAGGAATCGTCCAGAAGTCAGTCGTATTATTAATAAATAAATGTTCCACAACAACACCCACATTGCCTTCATCCCATGTTAAGTAGCTAAAGCACTTGTGTTATGGAAATCAGACAACGAGATGTATTTACTTATATATTTATATATAAATGTTTTTTTTTCATTTAAATACATACTTATATGAATAAAACACCCAGACACGTCCAACAAGTACTTAAAAGCTCATCATCTAAGTACCTGTGAGCGGTGGGAATCTAACCCACGACCCTACGGACCAGAGTCAAACATGCTGTCCACTACACCAACGGGCCCGTCAAATTAATACATTATAATTATGAAATGGTAGGTGATGGGTCCACGCCCACATTGAATTGAATACGCTTCGTGATTTGCTTACCGTGGGCATGTTCTTAACACGCAACTCTGCCTACCCCAATTCAAGATTAAAAGGCGTAAACAGTGTTTTTCTTATTATTTACAATAAAAAAAGACGAGATCAGTTCTCATCGTCATGTATGCGCGTATCGTAATCGTGTCATGCTCTCCCTCTCTGAACGAAGCAAGATAGAAGAGATGGAGATATAAATACACCCCGTACAACTTGCTGCAAATACATAGCTGAGAAAACTCGGAAATAGCTGAATGCACATACTGGTAATCCGTTTATTCCCCTTTTTAACCCTAATCTCTCCTATCCCATACGCTGATACTCGAGTTTTTTAATCTTGTTAGCTTTTCAACGTGTTCGTTCGCAAATAGGCATTTTAATATGAACGGGGATCTATATATGAAGTGCTACTTTATTAAATGCAAACATTTTAAGGGCTGTTTCTACTCAACATGCAAATAATTCAAAATTAAAACTTTCCATAAATATGCCCCAGATTGTCATAATTGTGGAAGTTTATTCCCTTTACTATAACACTACTGAAAAACAATAAACAGGAGAAGAAATTTTCATAATTAATCCGCTATGTTTATTTTGGTATGTATGGATGGTTCTATAACTTTTTGGTAGAATTTTTTAATAGAAAGTGTACTGAAACTACGCAAAAGAAATCGCAGGGCGTCCACTTGTAATAAACAAACTAGGTACTTACTTAGAAAAATATGCAGATAATCCAATAGAGATACCGTTTCCACGACTGTACTACAAACAAACACTACGAATACGTTAGCTAATGTCAACAAATGGGTGGGTAAATCACGCGTAGGTTTGTCTTACCAACACGATAAGCAACTCGAGCGACGAGCAAACTCAAACAGATTGGTGGTTGGTTGGTATGCTCGGCATTAAGTTATTTAATTGAATTGAGCCTAAGTTTGCTCAAGTATTTAAATTAAAACTGTTGTGTACACTATTTGATGTTTGTTTTGTGATTTTGGATGTTTGTTACGATTAAACTAAAGAAAATACTAGACGAATATCGGTAATTATTTCACTGTTAGAATGTATGATATATGATTTATTAAATTATCTCACGACAACGGAATAATACATGAGTAAAACCGCACAGTCGTTTAATATTATCTCATAATAAAAAAGGTGCAAAACTTTACATGTACATATGAACACAATATGAAAAACGACCAAAACAAAAAATACTCCACGGTATTTTTTTTTATGAAAGTCGTATCGAACACCGTACGTTTTGTTTGATCTAGATGTTGCAAAAGCCACTCGGTAAAGCTATTGCTGACATTTTAAGCTACTTCAAAAAGAAGTCTTTCTAAATTCTAAGAATTTGTTCGTAGTTAACTTCGTCGTTTAGAAACCGGTTTTAATGATACTTTTTTCGTTGTAAAGAAAGTATTTTGTTTAGTAAGGTGGAGTCATGATAAGGAAATGAGCGTTTTATGTTGAAAGATCAAATTAATCGAAGGGATCTATAAAAAAATGATTTTTTAAAATTATATTTTATAATTTAGCTGCGTTGCGTAAACCACTCAGTAAATCCACTTAAGACTTTATACAAAATCGTTCGATATATTTCAATCGGTTGAAACTATTAGAATGTTCCAATTAGTACAAATCCTAAATGATCCGGAACCACAATCTTCTCAAAATCATGAGTACGTCCACTGCTGTACATAGGCCTCCCCAAAGACCCGCCACAACGATCTAACTTGTGCCTTTCTCCACCGAGACGAGCTCACTGTTTTACACTACCTACGCTGCGCTTTTCATACGTGACCTGAAAAAAAGTAATTCAATAATATATTTTTTGACATTGTGACCTCTGTATGCACTTACCTAAAACAGCGTTGTTCAGACCCTAAGTACATGCTAAATGTACAATCAGCCAAAAATCGTCTACCACCATATGATGGCCTGGAAATACAGGAAAATATGATCTTGTTATTGATAAAAAAAAATATAAAAAACAATTGTCTTTTATTTCAATGACCAAATAAATGTTTCTTAGACAAATTTTATCCCGAACAATAAATAACTCTACCGATTCGTATGATGAAATATCGAGGGTTCGTTTATTTAATGTTTAATTGGTGCGTTTCCCGGGCTTTAAATCCTTTAATGCAGTATTGTTTCTTTTCAAGAATAAAGGAACGTCTGCTTTCAGTAAAATGAGCTAACTAAAGGATTTAAGGTACTAGTCGAGGGCCCAAAATTTTTTTTCACCATGTATAACAACTCTACCTTGTGTGTCTTACTCCTGGGCAAAGGCCTCCCCCCATTCTTTCCATTCGTGTCTGTTCTCGATGTTAAAGTCACAGAGGAAGTGTCATCAAAACTAAGTGTCTATACTCGGAAATAAAGACTCTCCATTGGGTGTACAACACAGGCTACATTGAACCCACAACCACAATATTTCTAGTAGTTTTATTCACTTCATGGAAGACATTATTGATCGCCAGTCATTTGTTTTGTACACACGGATGTTTGCATTTGCAGTTGTGGTGGAATTTGCGTCGCTTGCAGACGTTTCATACCAAACATTTTTATTTCTCTTGCTCATAGTGGTATGGAATGACAGAGAGAGGTATATTCGTACCGATCAACTGGCAGAGGACTACGCTCAGAATGAATAGCGGGATGATTGTATATGCATTGGTGTTTGGTCCGGCTACACGCGCTGTTAAAATGCGCAGTCAACATTCCAATGCAAGCAATGGA